>OU015499.1:108310701-108470701 GCA_907164885.2 Dolomedes plantarius
CAAGGGACCAAAGGTTTTGTTCGCTATATCCGAACCGTTACGAAAATGTTAGAGTTCACAAAATGTATAATTCATTAGTTGCTATGTGTATTCAATAATGATGTATTAAAAATGATTAAAATCTGTTGAAAATGAGCATTAATGAATTAAATTGATTAAAATCGATTACATTAAACTGACACAATACTAATTAAATTAACTAAAAATGAAAACAAATGGAAATAAATTCATTTTTCCTTTAATTGTTGCTCACTATTTTGATACAGAAGTAACTGGTAATCTTCTGCTGACGTAATGCCGATTTCAAAAACATTTTCTGAATTTCTTTGTCCAATACATCAAATGACTCCAACGCTTTCTAACACTGTTTGTGTATACAAAAACTTATTAATTACACGCATGGCTGCTGTAGCATCTGAGATGGTGGGGATTTCGTCATTTATGTGCTCCTCTTCATCGGCATCATATACAGAATCTTCGATTTCAGAATGATTCATTTTAATTTCTTCCACAATATCTTCATCAGTCGTATTTTCACATGTAATGACTTCATCATCACATGTTTCGAACAATTGCATGTCACAATCTGAGAATGATGGAATTTTGTGTTTTTCCATCCACATCGCGATAGGTAAATTTTCATCATCTTCTTCTCCAACATTCGTTGTATATTAAATATTCTTAAAAAGTTAAAAATTTAAAAAAAAATCAGTAGTCGACTGAAAAAAAGGTTCGTTATAGCCGATTCTTAAGATTTCGGAGGTTCGCTATAAAAGGATAAATTAGCATTAAATACAATAGGAAAACTGCGGGACCAAAATTTTCGTTCGTTATATCGGTGAGATCGTTATACACCGGGTTCACTATAACGGGGTTCGACTGTATAAAAAATGTTCGCATTTTTTAGTTAAAGTTATAATATTTTTACCACAAGTAATGTGTTGACAAACGTAAAATTAATTTCATTCGTAGGTTATTTCTTCCCATTCTTCAGTTTTAGCTGGTATTCTTATTTTAGGGAACTTTACTATTTTTGCGATTATTCCATTAGATAAGGAATTACGCTAAATCTGATTACTCGCTGCACGTAAGCCAGCTCGTAAAGTCAGGAATCCAGGTCTTAGCAGACCACAACAAGGACCTCTAATGCGATGACAGACACACAAAGATACGAGCGTGTTATAAATTAATTTTTCGCAATTTAAGTCACAGGAATGAAGGTTGATGCTGAAGTCACAGGAATGAAGTCACAGGAATGAAGGTCACAGGAATGAAGGTTAATAGGATAAACTATCCTTAATTTAATGGATATTCTATAAATTTCGAAATTATAAATGAGTCTATCTCTGCATGTGTACATACTTGTTGTTTTGAAAAGGAAAGATAAAACCGTTGTGCTCGAGGAATAAACAGGAAATCCGACGTAAATAAAGCACAAATAGCAGTAAGATTCAATTATTTTGCATACGGCCGTTTCGAAGCTACAAAGGAGCTTCTTCATCAGTGCAAAGAACTTAGTGGCAGCTCAAAAAAGCCGAAAACTAAGCCAAAGGCTTAGTTTTGGCTTTTTTGAGCTGCCACCAAAAAAGCCGAACTAAACCGGCTTTTTTTTTAGTTTCGGCTTTTTTTCGGCTTTTTTTACCTTTTTTCTGATTTTTGGTGAATTTTTAAATATTAATTTTTAGAATTTAATTTATTAAATGCTGATCACGGGGTTACTTTTCTTTTTGTGATACTTTAAACTAATTTTGCGTCACGTGCATAACAACTAAATAGGCAAAAAAATGTATTTTTTTCTTGCTACTGCGGCAGATGATTGGACATTATTCAAAAAAATATTAAAATACAGTAAAAGAATATGTTCCTCAAACTGTACTATATTATTTAGTATGTTCTATTAGATTTAATTTGAATATTTTCCTCTACATAATTTCGTCTATAAAAATATCCGTTACGATTTGTTTATAAATATATATATTTATTTTTTTTGGCAATAATTGCATACATTGAAAATTGTATTTATTATAAATATCTTTTTTGTGTTTGTTTTTTTTTGGCATTAATTGCATACATTGACCGTTGTATTTATTATAAATATATTTTTTGTTTTGTTTTTGGGCAATAATTGCATACATTGACCGTTTTATTTATCATAAATATATTTTTTGATTTCTTTTGGCATTAATTGCATACATTGACCGTTGTATTTAATTTGAATATACTCCGTAGCGAAGCACGGGTATTCAGCTAGTAAAACTATATGTTTAAAGATAAATATATTGTGTGAGATGTGTGATCCTGGGTCATTTGGAGTCAGAAAATGACGCCAAATCATTTATATTTGCAATGTTCTTCAACTACAAAACTTTCAGAGCGTGATAAGAAACTCGGAGTCTATCCTCTAAAGCCTGTCATACCTGAAGTTTTGACGGATGGCAAAGTAATGACTTGCGGTCCATTTTTCTTTTCCTGTAAATCTTTTGTTAAAAAAAAAAGTAATTCTCGTATTAAATGATCAGTGATGAGGGAAACTAATTTTGTCTTTCGAAACATACCACGGTTCATCGATTTTTATATTCCTCGCTATTCAAACTTTTTACGCGTTTCCGAAAATCGAGCGTTAACAACGGTGGAAATATCTGTCTCTAAACTGCCGGGATTTCTTTGATGGATGAGCCTCTAAGGCATCATTGCCCCTCTAGTCTGTGGGACTTTTTTTCATGAATTGAGCGAGGATAAACTGTATTTCCACCTCATCTTTTATTTTTTCTTATTTCTGTTTTGGCTGCAACGCTTTGATTTCTTTAGCTATCCTGTTTTTGTTTATGCCTTGAGAGAGATATTCTTCTAAAGTTCCCTTTATCTTTATTTATTTTCTGATTTAATTTTTTAGACGACTGGTTCTTAACTGGTGGTCCGTGGACCACAGTTGGTCCTAGAGATCCCAGAAATGATTTTGAAAAATTGGTCTCCTAGTGGTTTCAAAACGACCACTCATTTAGCAATTTTGAAAAAACTGGAAACAAAGAAATATTTTTTTGCTCACATTCCAAAAATTCCTGTATTTCTGACGTTTTGAGAACGAAAAAAAATCCCTGTTCTGCTTAAAAAACCCTAAATTATTTTCTGTTACGCAGAGTCGCAACGTCACAGCAATTTTATACCTAGTAAAGCAAATGCAAAGCTGAAAAATCTCATTCATTTTCAAGGTTTGGTAGTGTTTATGCTTGGTATTAAGATTACTTCTTCGTAAAAATTTGCTGTTATCAAATTTATTTGTAATATCAATTTTTTACGTAGAAATGAACGTGCCAAACCCAGTGTATCGCTTGGGCAAGCAGTAAACAGTTAAACAGAAAAGTACCAAAATGTGTCAAAAGTTGGACATACATACATACATACATACATACATACATACATATATATATATATATATATAATATATATATATATATATATATATATATATATATATAGAGAGAGAGAGAGAGAGAGAGAGAGATACATAACACATACATACATATATGCATATAAAAGAGGTAAGCAACAATAAGTAATCCTACGTTAATAACCCGCGGTAGTTTAGTTAGAAGAGATTACCTGAAAATTTCTTTTTTTGGGGGGGGGCGGACGAAAACAAGTGTTCCCTGATCAATAAAATGTTATGATCCACTGTTTTAGATATTACGTATAAAAACAGTTACATTTATCGTTTATCCTATAGAATATTTTCTATAGTTCAGTTCAAACTGTAGTGACCTGCTTCGCTTAAAGTGTTTCATTTATCAGATTTTTCAAAATTTTTGGGGATAGAAAGGAGTATTGCATTTCCTGTGGTATTAACTTAGCACACTGGGGTTTTGTTCTAAAGTAAATGTTTAGTTTTTGAGGGTTAAATAATTCCTTTATTTATTTTCATAATTCGATTTTCCTATTTCTGTAGGTATTAACAAATTCTGAGATCGAAATTCAGTAATTGAATTATTTAAAACAGATTTAAGATGTCTTGAATGCAATGTGAGATTTTTTTTATGGATAAAAATGTCTAAATAAACTTTTTTATTTACTGTAAACACTTATTTCTTACGAGGATAACAAATATTAATTTTGCATGATGTGGGTCAGACGCTGGAATAAGTGGGTTGTGAAACCACCCATTTAACGCGTTTTAGTGTGATAAGTGAGTTATGCGACCCACTTCCGCGATTTTGGACGCGGATGTGAGTGAGTTAAAATACCGGCTGCTGAGTTATCAAAGGAACCGTATTCCATATATATACAGTGGAACTTCTCTAAGGAGGTCAGTGATGGTTCCGAAAAAAAATGGCCGTTTCAAGAGATGGCCGGCTAGAGAAGTTTCACTGTATATGTGTATATATATATATATATATATATATATATATACAGTGGAATATCGATCGATCGTTCTCCGAATCATCGTTTTGTCGTTTGCGTCGTTTATTTCAGCCAGCCCCAATAATCATATTGCTTTGTTATGTTTCCGTATCTATCGTTTTTCCGCATTGATCGTTCAGTTCAGTCGGTCCCTTTAAAAACGATAGATCGAGACTCCAGTATATATATATATATATATATATATATATATATAATGTAGACATTGTAATACAAAAAATTAATTTTTTGTATCACAATGTCTACACTCTTGGACGAGAATAGCAAAAAATTATGTGTAGTATTCAAATAAATTTTATGTTAACATTTATAATGACAGTTTTATGACAGTACTCATGGGATTAATTCACTTATAATGGAGAATGGATACGTTTTAATGTATTAAAAAAAGTATGTTCCGCATAGTTTTGCGTTATATTTTGTGATTTTCATCTTTAGTGTGTTTTAATGGTGATTTAATAGTCTCTGCTCTGCGCTCATTCGTTTTGAAATTTTTCTTGAAACAAATAATCCATACTGACAGGATGATATCAATTCACTTTTATCAAGAGCTATTCTGCAGAAAATGAGCGCGAAGGCTAGAGTTCAGTCGATTATTTAAGTTTGATTTAAAACGGAGGGTATTATTTTTAATCAAAGTGCAGCAGAATTCCCTCAGTTTTGTTCGTATGAGTTTGTTTTCAGTTTTCATATCCACCAAATTGTTGAAATCGTTTCCGTTTTCTCTTCAGGAAAGAATTGTCGAGTCTCTTGGCACGCGGCGCTGTATATTTATCGAATACTTGCTTCGTATTCGTCTCAAGGGAAAGAGAAATTTCGTTTGTTTGTTGAAAATATGTCGATGGCTTATTTACAGTAGGTTGTAACTTACATTTTTTTAAATTGAGTTCTTGGTACCGCTATTATGAATGAGCTTTCTCCACTTGTTTGTTAGTGGAGAAAGCTCATTCATAATAGCGGTACCAAGAACTCTCCGCTTGTTTGAAATACCGCGTGATCTTGCACCGTATAGGAAGCGTGTATTTGCTTTGTTGGCAGTTTGACGCACAATAGCTGATATACTAGAGATGATTCTGACGTGTATTATTAATTTAACCTTCTCCTTACGGGGTGGGATAGCAGGTATCCCAAGAATACGGACCCAAGAATGAATATATACATATATAGCCCCCTTAATGGCTTGTTCTTACAAACGGGGTATGAAATTTCCCGTTCTGAAGAGGGAATCGTAAATATGGACTCCGTAAGCTAAATGTTAATAACAACATATACCATGCACAAAATGTAAAGAAGGGGGCTCGTTAATTTATTATATGGACTGTTTATTTTGAAAGTGGTGTAAGTCCTTTAAAAAAATGAGATATCACATTTGTGATTAATTTAGTGTAAACTTTTTATTTATAACTAGTTAATATTTAATATCTTAAAAAATTCCAATGCTTGCTTCAATTTAAAATTGGCCAATAAAAGAAATTGCGTAGCGACTAATAAGCTAACCTTTAATTTTCGGCCTTTAATTTTCAAAATAAACGATCCATATATTTAAAAGTTTTCTGTTGTTGTGTTGTTTCTGATGCCCCTTGACCGATAGTATTTATAAGTTCAAGTCCAATCAAGGCTATAGGGCTGAGTGGTACGGTTCCGATTTTGAATAGCACCGCGAGGGTTGGAGTCCGACTTGGTTAAAGGGCCGGTCTCGTAATTTAGAACCGAGGCAAGTGACAAGACCAATGCACTTGACCAAGCACCTCCTATAGAGATATTTATATAGACAATTTGACATTTTTCCTTTTCAGCCTTTATTGATTTATTATAAATGTATATATTTTATGATATTTATACTGTGTTATGTTTTCAAATTGATTTTTGTTAACAAACATTAGACAATTTGACATTTTTACTTTTAAACTTTCAGTGGTAGAATGATGAAAGGCTGAATCTACTAAAATTCTGAGATACCATTTCACATGCTTTTTTATGTTATTTATACAGTGCTTACTTTTTAAATTGATTTTGGTTAACAAACGTTCGACAATTTCTATGTTATTTATACTGTCTTTAGTTTTTAAATTGATTTTGGATAACAAACATTCCACAATATAACTTTTTTACTTTACAGCTTTTAGAGGTACAATCATGAAAGGCTGCATCTACCTAAATTCTGAGATGTGCATAACATTTCACATGCTTTTTTTAACTATGTAATTTATACTGTGTTTAGTTTTTAAATTGATTTTGGTTAACAAACATTCTTAAAATCCCGGGCAACGCCGGGTACTTCAGCTAGTTGCAAATAAATCATCGATATGGGAATTAAAAAAAAATCTGCATACACAGAATTTGCTATAGGGTAAAATTCAGTTTAAACGATAAATTTAAGATTACTTTTTTATTTAACTATACCTGATGTCTTACGTGCCAGATAGCGATGTCTTCATGTATAATGCAGATCTACTATTTACGAAAAGCATCGGTCCGGAATACACGGTTACGAGGCTTTCGCAGCTACGCAGTGGTGTAAACAGTTTGAAAAATAAAATAATAACAATATTTAACTTGAAATAAAAGCATTTTATTAAACATAAAACATTGTGACCGGTTTGGAACAAAATTTATATTTACGATAAATAGCGAATATTACTTTAGTTCGAGAACTTTTTTACAGTCAAGAACAGTAAACTCTCATACCTCGCGGCCTGCTCTTTTTTGCGGTGTAGAGTGAGATGCGGTCACGAATAAGGGCATGCAGAGAGCGCCATTTACGGACCAACTTAATCGTTAACTAGTGCCTTAACTACGCAGGGGCACAGGCAGAGTCCAAAACAAAATGAGGGACGTTGGGTGAAAGACGCCGACAAGAAAGTTAAAAATTTGATTAACATTTTAAAATGTTTGGTGTGGAGCCATTTTGTACAGGAAACTATGAAGATTGACCAGTGTATTAGTGGGCTGAAGGATCGATTGTTTCCTAGCTTTAAATAGTTTTATTCATAATTAATTCGCAGGTTCACAAAAATTGGAATATTTCTAAATGGAGACAAGTTTTGTTCAGCGACGAAAGTCGATTTTCTTTAATGTCTGACAAACCTGCCCACTTTTGGAGAGCATGAGTCCAGACTGCCTGGTTCGTACAGCAAAACACCCAGAAGGCCAAATGGTGTGGGGCTGCATGCTATATAAGTCAACTGGACGACTCCATTTTGTACAGGAAACTTTGAAGATTGGCCAGTGTATTAGTGGGCTGAAGGATCGATTGCTTCCTAGCTTTAAATAGTTTTATTCATAATTAATTCGCAGGTTCACAAAAATTGGAATATTTCTAAATGGAGACAAGTTTTGTTCAGCGACGAAAGTCGATTTTCTTTAATGTCTGACAAACCTGCCCACTTTTGGAGAGCATGAGTCCAGACTGCCTGGTTCGTACAGCAAAACACCCAGAAAGCCAAATGGTGTGGGGCTGCATGCTATATAAGTCAACTGGACGACTCCATTTTGTACAGGAAACTTTGAAGATTGGCCAGTGTATTAGTGGGCTGAAGGATCGATTGCTTCCTAGCTTTAAATAGTTTTATTCATAATTAATTCGCAGGTTCACAAAAATTGGAATATTTCTAAATGGAGACAAGTTTTGTTCAGCGACGAAAGTCGATTTTCTTTAATGTCTGACAAACCTGCCCACTTTTGGAGAGCATGAGTCCAGACTGCCTGGTTCGTACAGCAAAACACCCAGAAAGTCAAATGGTGTGGGGCTGCGTGCTATATAAGTCAACTGGACGACTCCATTTTGTACAGGAAACTTTGAAGATTGGCCAGTGTATTAGTGGGCTGAAGGATCGATTGCTTCCTAGCTTTAAATAGTTTTATTCATAATTAATTCGCAGGTTCACAAAAATTGGAATATTTCTAAATGGAGACAAGTTTTGTTCAGCGACGAAAGTCGATTTTCTTTAATGTCTGACAAACCTGCCCACTTTTGGAGAGCATGAGTCCAGACTGCCTGGTTCGTACAGCAAAACACCCAGAAAGCCAAATGGTGTGGGGCTGCATGCTATATAAGTCAACTGGACGACTCCATTTTGTACAGGAAACTTTGAAGATTGGCCAGTGTATTAGTGGGCTGAAGGATCGATTGCTTCCTAGCTTTAAATAGTTTTATTCATAATTAATTCGCAGGTTCACAAAAATTGGAATATTTCTAAATGGAGACAAGTTTTGTTCAGCGACGAAAGTCGATTTTCTTTAATGTCTGACAAACCTGCCCACTTTTGGAGAGCATGAGTCCAGACTGCCTGGTTCGTACAGCAAAACACCCAGAAAGCCAAATGGTGTGGGGCTGCGTGCTATATAAGTCAACTGGACGACTCCATTTTGTACAGGAAACTTTGAAGATTGGCCAGTGTATTAGGGGGCTGAAGGATCGATTGCTTCCTAGCTTTAAATAGTTTTATTCATAATTAATTCGCAGGTTCACAAAAATTGGAATATTTCTAAATGGAGACAAGTTTTGTTCAGCGACGAAAGTCGATTTTCTTTAATGTCTGACAAACCTGCCCACTTTTGGAGAGCATGAGTCCAGACTACCTGGTTCGTACAGCAAAACACCCAGAAAGCCAAATGGTGTGGGGCTGCATGCTATATAAGTCAACTGGACGACTCCATTTTGTACAGGAAACTTTGAAGATTGGCCAGTGTATTAGTGGGCTGAAGGATCGATTGCTTCCTAGCTTTAAATAGTTTTATTCATAATTAATTCGCAGGTTCACAAAAATTGGAATATTTCTAAATGGAGACAAGTTTTGTTCAGCGACGAAAGTCGATTTTCTTTAATGTCTGACAAACCTGCCCACTTTTGGAGAGCATGAGTCCAGACTGCCTGGTTCGTACAGCAAAACACCCAGAAAGCCAAATGGTGTGGGGCTGCATGCTATATAAGTCAACTGGACGACTCCATTTTGTACAGGAAACTTTGAAGATTGGCCAGTGTATTAGTGGGCTGAAGGATCGATTGCTTCCTAGCTTTAAATAGTTTTATTCATAATTAATTCGCAGGTTCACAAAAATTGGAATATTTCGAAATGGAGACAAGTTTTGTTGAGTGATGAAAGTCGATTTTCTTTAATGTCTGACAAACCTGCCCACTTTTAGAGTCCAGACTGACTGGTTCGTACAGCAAAACACCCAGAAAGGCAAACGGTGTGGGGGCTGCATGTCATATATAAGTCAACTGGACGACTCCATTTTGTACAGGAAACTATGAAGATTGGCTGAAGGATCGATTGCTTACTAGCTTAAAATAGTTTTATTCATAATTAAAAATTTAGCAATACCCTGTAATCATTCGAAAAAATGATTTTTTTATTTTTTTATCCATGAACGTTGAATGTATGGTCCGCGTTTAACACAAGTAATATAACATCAAAATTCCGAATAGAAACACCATTGCTGCATTGAGGCCTCAGCTTTGTGTAGGCTTGGCTTTATTTTTGCTGCCCTACAAAATTTCTTTAACGACTTCTCTTTCTCAATTTTCTTTCGTTCGTTTGACGTTATTTTGTCGATATGATGTGAATATTACCCTTTTTGAACTAAGCGAAAGATCAGAACTTCAAACAATATTTTTGATTTTTTGGATGTGCTATGAAAGGTGCGAAAGATCTGAAGATAGTTCGGCTGGCGTAGTTCAGCTCTAAAAATTAGGCTCCGATAGTTCAGCTAGGTAGTTCGACTAAATAAAAAAATATGAGCAGCAAACTCCCAGCGTCGGTAGGGGAAAAAAGGTAACATTGCAAAAGATGGAGTAGAGAAATGTAAGGAAACGAATTTGCAATATGAGATCTCACATCGCCAGGATTGTTTAGGGCTTTTTCGAAGTCCAAAGTTGCGTGTTTCGATTCTGTCTCCAAAAAGACGTTGCGCACTTTTTGTTTGATTTTAGGTTAGTGACACGCTGATCTTGACTAGGAAAATATCCATATAAAATTTAACGTCTAAACATTAATCATAGATTTTTAGACATTTATCCTGTCTTCATAACCAAGCAATTTGCAGGACCAACATTTTTTCTTCTATAACTCGAAATTTTTGTGCATTGAAATGCTAAATTTGTATTGTTATGTTTTGATTTAATTATCTTTTTGATCACTCGTAAGTGAACTTTTAGTCCTTCATATACACTACTGGCCAAAAGTATTGCAAGTGTGAGAAATCTAAAATTTTTTCAAGAATAAGCCCAGAAAAAATAATATTTTTTCAATTGAACTAATTTTTTTTTAAGTGCAAATGTGGTAGAGAAGTTTCAAGCAATTGCGTCATACTTTGTGATACAATCTTTACCAACTATTGGGTCATCCCGGATATTTCTAATAAAAACGAGCCGACTGCGTAGAATTTCATTTGGTTTGTTGCACTGAAGTGCGTACCGCTGCGCATTGCTTTTAAAATTAAACTGTGTGAAGTAATTTCCCGGAAGCGCCAGGCTATTATTTTAATGCATCAAGAAAGTATTTCAAATGTTAGGATTGCTCATCAAGTGCGGCTGCAGTGAGTCTGTTTCACGCTGCATAAAGATATTTAAAACTGAAGAAACCGAGGATAAGAAGCCTAAGTGGCCATCTGAGGTTATCTTCGAAACGTGCTGATGCTTCATTGACACAATTGTGCCGAAAAAATAGGTTTGCAAGTTCTGCTACGCTTGCAAGGGAATGGAGTGAGTCGACTTCTGTCATTGCCAGTTCCAGAACAGTTCGCAGGAGGCTCCGTGAAGCTGGTTTCAAGGCACATGTTCCTAGGAAAAAACCAGTTCTGAGCAAAGCAATACGGAAAAAACGATTGGTCTGGGCCAAGGTTCCCGAAAATTGGAATATTTCGAAATGGAGACAAGTTTTGCTCAGCGACGAAAGTCGATTTTCTTTAATGTCTGACAAACCTGCCCACTTTTGGAGAGCATGAGTCCAGACTGCCTGGTTCGTACAGCAAAACACCCAGAAAGCCAAATGGTGTGGGGCTGTATGTCATATAAGTCAACTACACGACTCCATTTTTACAGGAAACTATGAAGATTAGCCACTGTATTAGTGTGCTGAATGATCGATTGCTTCCTAGTGCTCATGACATGTTCCCAATGCAGAAAAAGAGTATTCAGTAAGAGCCCCAAGGTATTTCAGTAAGAGCCCCTGCAATACATCGACAAAGACAAGAAAAGCATTAAAATTAAATTAAATTTCATTAGAGTTCAATTCTGAACTCTAAATCGAAACATTCCTTATTTTAGATTAAGGCTGAATTTGCAAAACATGGTATTAATGTTCACCCATGGTCTGGAAACTCCCCAGATTTAAATCCTATTGAGAATTTATGAAGTATAATTGGAAGGAAAATATCTCAAAATTGTCCCAGAACAAAACGAGAGCTTCAGGAAACAATAATTTAAATTCGGCACCATGAAATACGGAAAGAAGTGTTGCAAAACCTTATGGATTCCGTGTCTAAAAGAGTGGCTGCTGTAATCAAAGCCAGAAGCGGTCTAATAACATATTAAATGCTTTTTGGTTCAATTGCACTCATTTATTATCTTTCCTGCACAGAAGAACTTAAAATTGCTTATTTATTTCATTTTATTCCGGGGCACCAAAATGGATTCCGATTTCTGATATCCTGTACATTTTTTGTATGCTATTTTTTTTATAAAATTAAATAATTATTTTTGTTCAATAACTTAATCATATCTTGTTTTTAAACTAATTTAACATATTGACATTAAAAAATATCAGTTGCATTAAAAAAATATTTTTTTGGGGGGCTTATTCTTTAAAAAATGTTAGATTTCTCAAACTTGCAATACTTTTGGCCAGTAGTGTATATTGTTACTTACCTTTATTCAATGTCCCAATTTTGTTTTCAAGTAATGGTGCTCGGATGTACCAGTTCACGGAATGGCGTCTCTCTCTCTCTCTCTCTCTCTCTAATCCTGTGACCGGGCAATCTGAACTCCAGCGCAACAGTTGAGTATCTGTCATCGTTCTCCCGATTTAAGGTGATCGATGAGTGCCCGAGCTTTTCTGGTTCATTCTGTCAGAGGAGAATCGTACGCTGCTCATCCATTGTAAAGTTAATCTGCTTCGTTCTCGGGGCTTTTATTTTATTTATGAATCTTTTCTTGTCCGTCATCGAAGCGTTTACACATTTCAGATGTCTCGGTAAATTTCGCGTTCTGTTTCTTCTCCCGAGAGGTTGGCTCGACGTTGCCGATATTTTGATGGAAAAATTTCGGAGGAAGAGGAAGATGCGAGATTTCCTCGGAGTACCGAGCATTTGATATTCTGCGAAACTATTGAGTCATTTTAGCTGGAAGTTAATTTACCTGGAACAAAATTTCTCTTTTAACCTTTAGCTTAGGGGGCCCATTTTTCCGATTCCCTCTTTAGAACAGGAAATTTCATACGCCCTTTGAAGGAACGGCCATTAAGGGGGGTTATATATATATATATATATATATATATATATATATATATATATATATATATATATATATATATATATATATATATATATACACACACTCATGGACAAAAAAATTAGCGCACGAAGAAATAATTGCGGGATTGTAACGAAACTTGCAATGAAGGTACATGTCGGGGAGATATGCAAATGATTAGAAATGCAGCGTGATTGCGCATTACGTATAGCCGGTAGAGGGCGTTGAACATCGTACTCTGTGGAGTATAAAGCAGGTAACCAAAGCTTGTTTGTGTGTGCTGAATCATTTACAAAGGAAGAGCTGAGATAGACATGCCATTACGCCGTGTTCGAAGACAATATAAGCAGTTGTCGCAGTTTGAGAGGGGGAGAATCGTCGGGATGATGGAAGCTGGGTGGTCAGCTAGGCGAGTAGCTCGTCAATTAGGCCGCTCTGATTGTGTTGTGAGGAGGTGTTGGGACCAGTGGACCCGAGAGATGTCATGTACACGAAGACCAGGCTCAGGACGCCCTCGACAGACCAGTCGTCGAAAAGACCGCCAAATCGTTTGAAATGCACGCGTACAGCCAACTGCTTCATCGGCCGCCATCCAGGTACAGGTAGCACCTTCACTAGGGGCCACTGTGTCTTCTCGAACCATACGAAGGCGCCTGACTGAAGGACAGTTGGTATCGCGGTGCCCATTACGTGTGTTGCCCTTGACGCCCACCCATCGACGCCTCCGTTTGGAGTTTTGCTGCGCACGAGGAAACTGGACTGCAGCGGAATGGAACCAGGTCGTCTTTAGCGACGAATCCAGATTCAATCTCGGCAGTGATGACAATCGTGTTCGTGTGTGGAGAGCCCGTGGTGAACGCTTCAATCCTGCCTTTGCTGTACAGCGACACATCGCTCCCACAGCTGGTGTGATGGTATGGGGTGCCATTGCGTACAGTACACGGTCACCCCTAGTATTGTTCCGTGGCACCATGACAGCCCAGCGGTATGTTCATGAAATCCTGCGACCACATGTGTTGCCACTCATGCAACGGCTCCCAGGAGCCATTTTTCAACAAGACAATGCTCGGTCTCATACGGCAAGGGTGTCACAAGACTGTCTCCGCATTGTTACTACCCTTCCTTGGCCTGCCCGATCCCCATATTTGTCTCCAATCGAGCATATCTGGGATCATTTGGAACGACGAGTTGGGCATCCCACGAGTTTGAACGAACTAGAGGCAAGGTTACAGCAAATATGGAACGAAATGTCTCAAGACATCATACAGAACTTGTATGACTCAATGCCCGATCGTATCGCATCGTGCATTCGCGCTAGAGGGGGTCCAACGGAGTATTAACTCCTCCGTTCTTTTGCCTTTTTCTCTGAAATAAATTATCCTTTTTCTTTGATTTTCTTATCATTTACTTATATCAAAGTAGTCATTACGTATGTAAAATTTGGTTTCATTTTGACGACTCCTTCTTGGTGCGCTAATTTTTTTGTCCATGAGTGTATATATATATATATATATATATATATATATATATATATATATATATATATATAATATAGATTATATCGTGTCCAGATAACTTGCCATTCTGCTTGTTTTAGGAAATAGGTTCGGAGAGAACTGAAACTTTTTATACTATCACAAACTCTAGAAAAATGAAAACGTGAGAAACAAACATTAGTATTTTGGATACAAGTATCATCATCATCTCATCCAGAGATTCTGATTTTTTACACCTAATTTAGAAACATCTAAGGTGTATAGCTTTCTTAAGTAACTTATCATGACACCAACGAATTTTCTCGCTAGGGCTTCTTTATAGAGTAGTTGTTATTTTCCTAGCCCTAGATTTCCTATTCTGTCTCACTATTAGTCCGTTTCCTCAGCGCGTCGAGGAAGCCAGAGGGGCGGTAGAAGGGGAAATTTCGGAACAATGTATTCATATTGTGTGCTCCTTGGCGTCAATCTATATACAGTGGTACATCGACTTACGAGTGTCTCGACTTACGAGTTTTTCGAGATACGAGCGTTCTCTCGGCAGATTTTTTGCTTCGAGTTACGAACTAAAATTCGGGTTACGAGCAAGCTTCAGATATTCCACCGCTAGTTTGCGCAACGAATGCCATGTCACGTACTCATCAAATGAGAACACGAGAAGGATATAATATTTACAACCTTTATGTACTATTATTATACAATTGTATACATATTATTCTAAGAATACTACCCAGTCTTAAGTTTCTACCCGGGTGGTAATTGTTGAGATTAACACTCAACAATTATCACCCGGGGCAGCTTGTTCTGCCCAAACTTGAATCGACCTCCGAAACCGAACAGCGTTCAACCACTCTCGCAGAGAGATAGCTTCTATTCCTTCCCCCACACTGGAACTCCCCATGGGGTCTAAGGGATGGGATGACCTTGGTCCTAGGATCGCAAGCTCTGCCCCATCTACGGATTCTGAGAAAACGTTCTACGTATTCTCAGAAAGAAGAATTTAGACATTACAGCCACAGTGAACGATGCAACAATCTCCCAGATTCCGCGTCTCACTCGTTCACTTTAAGAGAGTAGCTGGTAATAAAAGCGAAAGTGAGGAAAGCGGGGCGAAAAGGTCAAAAATCAACGAATAAGATTTCATTTTTCAGTTCAGTCTTTCTCCTCCTCTTCCATCAGCATCTACAAGTCTGATCTCCAATGTAAATGTTGTACATTACACTTAATAAAACAAATTTATTGCAGTACATTCTATTGTATTGCGTTTTTATAAAATGTTCATCGTTTATAAGCACGTTTTTCTTATTTAAAAAAACACGTAACAAAAAATTGTGGTATTTTGGGGGAGTCCGGAACGAATTGATGGCTTTTCCATTCATTTCAATGGGGAAAATTGATTCGAGATACGAGTATTTCGAGTTACGAGCTCCGTCACGGAACGAATTAAACTCGTAAGTCGAGATACCACTGTATATAAAACAGTTCCGTAACTGACTGACTGACTGACTGACAGATAACGCACAGACCAAACTGCTGGACTAAAATTGCTGGACTAAAATGCTTCTTATAGTGTAGTGGATCACCAAGAAAGATTTTTGAAAAATTCTTCTTATTTTTTTAAAATTAAATTTTTAAGCTTTTTTTGTAGTTTTTTTGTTTGCATTTAAAATAATAATCTTAAGGCTGTAAAATTTATGTCACGAGAAAGATCTTAAAAATTCCTTTAAAACGAAATCTTTTTCGAATCTTTACCTCCATTTTACGATTTTTAGTGAATTTTTAAAGATTGATTTTTAGAATTAAATTTATTAAATGCTGATCACGTTTCTTTTCTTTTTGTGATACTTTAAATTAATTTTCACGTGCATAACAACGAAATAAATTGACAAAAAAAAGGTATTAAAATACGGTAAAAGTTAAAATTTAACCACTAGACTCATCGAGATGGAAGTTTTTTAAGAATTTAATTCAAATTAGTATGTTTTATGGATATTAAACATACAAATTAACTGCACACATTGACCGTTGTATTTAATTTGAATATTTTCTTCTACATTATTTGTCTAAAAAAATATCCATTACGATTTTTTTAAACATATTTTTTTTGAGTTTTTTTGGCATTAATTGCATACAATGACCATTGTATTTATTATAAAGATATATTTTTTGTTTTTTCGGCATTAATTGCATACATTTACAGTTGTGTCTAATTTCAATGTACTCCGCAGCGAAGTACGGGTGTTCAGCTAGTATATTACATGAAAGAATCTTCAGCCTCCTCTTTGAAACTGCTACTTGCTTCATTGAGAGAGAAATTTTGAACGATAAATAATATTTGCGATGCCGTTACAGTCTATGGCAGATATTCTCATTGGTTACTAATATCATAATTAAGATATAATTTCACATTTTTTGCTGCACAGTCTATACAGCTATGATATATTACACTAATTCTTATTATACCCAGATAGGTGCTTACTAGTTTATAAATATGCTGTTGAACATGGTTAAGGTCCAAATTCAGATCCATTTTGAGAGGATATTTTTACATACCTCGTGTGTATTAAAAGGAAAGTAATTTCCCGAATTAAATATATTTACTCTTCAAGAGTAAAGAGTAATCTACATATATAAAACAGCCCCGTGACTGGCTGACAGATTACGCACACACCAAACCGCTGGACCTAAAGGGTTGAAATTTCGCATGGCGATTCTCCTTATAGTGTAGGAGTGCACTAAGAAAAATTTTCAAAAATTCTTCTTACATTTTTTTAAATTCAATTTTTAAGCCGTTTTTATAACATTCTTTAAAGTTTGCATTTAAAATAATCATCTGAGGGTTATAAAATTTATATCACGAGAAAGATCATAAAAATTCCTTTAAAATGAAATTTTTTTCGAATCTTTGCCTCCATTTTCTGATTTTTGGTGAGTTTTTAAAGATTATTTTTTAGAATTTAATTTATTAAATGCTGATCACGTGGTTTCTTTTCTTTTTGTTATACTTTAAACTAATTTTGCGTCACGTGCATAACAACGAAATAAATTGACAAAAAAAATATTTTTTTTCTTTCTAATGCGGCACACGATTGGACATTATCCCCAAAAATATTAAAGTACAGTAAAAGATATGTTCCTCAAACTGTACTATATTCTTTAGTATGTTCTATTAGATTTAATTTCAATATTTTCTTCTACATTATTTTGTCTATAAAAATATCCGTTACGATTTTTTTATAAATATATTTTTATGTTTTTTTGGCAGTAATTGCATGCATTGACCATTGTATTTATTATATATATATATATATATATATATATATATATATATATATATATATATATATATATATATATGGCATTAACTGCATACATTGACCGTTGTATTTAATTGGAATGTACTCCGTAGCGAATTACGGGTATTCAGCTAGTTTAAGATAATAACAGATAAAATACGTTGAATGTAGTTGCAGCTTTATACTTTTTTGCACTTAAAAAAATTATAAATATTTACCTCTTTAGTAGCTGTTTAGAAAGTCAAGCTCAGTTTGTTTTGACAGCAGGCATAACAGTAATGCAGTAATTCTCTTATTCTAAACCCCCTCCACAAATAAATGTAATAACGTTTTTCTGCGAAATACTCTCGACCTCTCATTAAAAGAAATGTTTTCATCTTAAATTCTGTGAAACAGGAGACTGAGAGATGTGATATTATTAAATATTTTACGAGTCATCCCAAACTGTTTGAAGGGCTAGAAATATTTTCCTTCGACAACTTCCATGATGGATCGACCTTAAAGGCATCTTATTTTCACTGACAGTGTCTCCTTTTTTATCGGAAAAGTTCGATGTCATTCGATTTCACGACAGGTTTTTCCCTTTTTTTTTTTCGAAGAAAAAAGTTGCCGAAATTGAATTTTTAGAGCCCTAAGTTGTCGTATATCATACTATGTGTATATGAAGTTCTAGTACTCTGCCAGTGTGTTTTGTTTTTGTTAATCCTAGATATAGTTTGTTACCATACTGAAGCATAGGTCACGATACTTTATGTCCAGATTTTTGACGGAATCGTGTATATATTGAAAAAAAAAAGTAATTGACGGTTCCAGTGTGCAGCAGAATAGTGTAGCGAATAAAATTATAGATTTTCTGTAACTTGACAGGTTAAAAAATATAAGGAAATTTTTCTAATTAAAATGTAACTGAACGTGTTTTATAATGTGTAATGTAATTGGTTTTGTATTTTCACTAACACTTCTCTTAAGGCTATGCTCTCTTAAGACTATGTCTCTTAAGGCTGTACTAACCGTTTGGGATTTGCCCACTTCAGTGTTAACCTATGGAGAAAATGTGTCCAAGGAGTCGGATTGAACGATTTTTCATTTTTAATAGAGAAATCCGTAGAAATTCGTTTTTAATAGAAAATTCTCCGACATAGGGAAAGAAATTTTACACCTTGGGGCATTTTTTTCATGTTTTTATTAACTCGCTTTCTTGTTTTTTTGTTTGTGTGTTTGTCCAGTATAAATCTTGCAATCGATTTTTAACTAACTTCCCAACTAGCTAGACATTTGAAACTTTTAGAATAGCTCAGAACACGATGACAATGCATTCTTTTGATACTTTTAGCCATCTTTCAGCAAAATTGAATTAATTTTCAGTTAATTTTGTTTTGAAGACTGGTGCAGCCATCTATCGACTTGGACGGGAATGAAAAGTTAAACGCAAGTTATATTCCAATTAACTTCATTTTCTTTCAAGTTGATGGGATAATTCATCAAAAAAAATTTTTTAAAGTATTTATTAATACATAGAATTGTCAAGTTTGTATGATTCAACAGAAAATTTAAAAACATGGTATATAAAAAGTTCTTTTTATCTTGTAATTTTTCGTTTTATAATACAAATGTTTCAAAATTTAAATAATTGAGGAAAAAAATCTGGTCAAGTGTGTCTCAAACGCTCCTAAATTCCTTGGGTGGACGCAATTTATAAAATGAATCGTGTTGCAAGGTGTAGTAAAGCTCGGGCGATCTGGAAATACCGTTTTTATTTGATTATCAGCATTTGTGCAGCTGTAATTAATAGACACATTTTCTCTATAGGTTAACGTTGAGGTGAGCTATTTGTACTAGTGCTATTGGATCCGGTCACTCAAATCTTTTTTTTTTTTAATTACGTCCCTTCATTGGCTCTCTCGAGCATGAGAAATCTAGCCGTCCAATAAAGATAAGAAGTATCTACAGGAGAAGAGAGCGTCTTGAAGTAAAAGGAGGCACGGGCGTCCTGGCGAGCAGAATAGTTCTAGAGATGCTCGCCAGAACAAATCTAACCTATTGGAAAAGTGTTTCCAATGATGGCCAATTGGATCGAAATATTTTTTTTTTGTTAATTTTACATTAGACTCCCGTATAACACGATTAATATGTTACGCGTTATAGGAAATCGTGTTGTACGAGTAAAAATCTTGTACAGAAGGTCGTTCACACTTTATGGAAACAATTTTGCAATTTATTTTTGTCGTTTACATTTTGAGATAAAAAGTTGGCAATTTCAGAATAATTTTCTGCTACTGTTTTCTTTTGATTGGAATATAAAATAAAAGGTTTATTTTGAAAATGGCTCCTAAAATTGATAGATGGCTCGAAGGTTACATAACTTCGCTTTCCGAGGAGAAATATTCGTATCAGGAAATTATAAAGCGGTGTAAAAATCGCGGATATAACGTTTCATAAAAAGGTATTTATAATATATTAAATTTCAAAGGAAAAAAGCGTCTAACTGAAAGTAAAAATTAAAACATGACCACTAAACCTCATACTAAGACTATTCGAACGCAGGTAAATATCAAGAATGTGAAGTCTCTGATCCTAAAAGAAAATTCGCCGACTCAAAGATCCATTACATCGAAACTAGTAATGTCTTCTGGCTCTGTAAGTAAAATCATTCATAAATATTTCAAGTTAAAAAGAGGTTTATACCTAAAGTTCATCTGCTTTTGCCAAAGCATATTGCTGAAAGAAAAACAAATTGTAGAAATTATATGAAAAACACCTAGCTGCTGAAAAAGGGAAATTTGTGGTAACACTCGATGAGGCAGGGGTGTATTTAAGTGACTGTAATAAAAAAAGGTCAATTTTCTATTGCACAACTGACGGGAATGACCGTACGAAATGGCTTCGCCAGCGTACAGAAAAATTACCGAAGGTATTTATGATTTGCAGGATTTTGTTACAACGGCAGGTTAAAAATCAAAAAAGTCTCAAGGGAAGCCAAAATTAATTCAGTCTACTATCAGCAGAAAATTTTAGAACCAATTTTTGAAGAAGAAATTCCATCTTTTTATGGTTAGGGCATTGATGAAGTTGATCTTCATATGGACAAAGTCTCTAGTCACACGTCTAATTTACTGCCGCTTATTTAGCAAAGAAAGAATCACATACAGGAATACAGTGTATCCCATCTATATATATAAAACGCGTAGGTATGCGGCACAAAAATCGACGATATTTCTACACTCCGAATGGCAACGGCTACAACTACCGGATGTAAACAGCAGCCGTTCGCGCGTGTGTGTAGTGGCTCGACGATAGCACGTAATTTGGTACAATTTAATTGCTGTATTTTACTCGTGAATAATTTTAATTTATTCATTTGATATGATTAAGTGGAGATCTCTGAATTGTGAACAATAGTACATACAGAGAGTGATGTAATGTACACTATATTTCAGTACTTGCTGAAATTTTACTCCTTTTTATAAGTTAAGAAATTTTCCCAACAATTTATTATTTGATGTAATGATAAAGTGTATATATCTTCATTTTGAAAAATAGTACATGCAGAGAGGGATGTAATTTTTAAAATCATTGGTGTTGGGTTTCTCAGTCTTATCTTTAACTCTGTTTTGAAGTAATGGAAATTCACATTTTTTAGTCACGATGTTTTAGAATCAGCCTTATAGTGAATTTACCAATGATTTTAAATTTTTTGGCTAAACTCCCACTAACCCTTAACAACGTAAATTCATTTTGACAGGTAATAGTAACATTCCTTACATATGGTACTTTCAGTTGAATTGTTTTGCAAAAGAAATATATAACTAAAAGCGACCATGTTGGTCGCACAGCGGCTAGTTTAATGAAATACCTGTAAAATCCCCTGACGCGTCTCCAATGAACTTTTGCGCTTTTGGTTAATTTAAACGAGCCTTAGAAAAACGGCATCCAAGAACACTGAACCGACTTTGGAAAACGGTCCAAGAGGAATGGGGAAAATTGACATGACAGTAGAAAGGAAAATTTTACTTTCATGGAAAATTCGAGCTAGAGCAATTGTCAAGAACCATGGCTATCAGATGGAAGCAAATAGCCGCACAAAATGCGGCATTTATACATAAAACTTAACTATCAAAATCGTTTCCATAAAGTGCGAACGACCTTTTGTACAACGCAAAGGATGTTATGCTATAAAAATTTACTTGCAGAATTTGTAATTAAACTGACAAAGCAATGCAAAACTACTTTGTCAAAATCCTCAAAAACCCCGCGTTCTAAGTTTAATGCATTCACTTGCACTCCAGTTTTAGAAAAAATTTTCATTTTGCCTTCAGTAAGAGGCGATGACGATTCTTTCAGTAGATTTTCTGAAGATAGGAAAGTTCTTGTTTCGTTCTCTGCCACAATAAACTCTCTCATTCACCTTTCCTGTGAGTCTTTCTCATTTCTTCGCCGGGCATTAGGCTGTCAACGATTCTATAAATTAAGAGAACAAAACTAACTTACACTCGGTGTAAATTCAGCATTTAATCACATCAACATTAATTTCTTATCTTTTCGAGGCAGTGAAGAAAAAAAATTAAAGAAATTATCTCCAAAAGAAATCCTTCCTCCTTTTTCTTTCATGAACTTCATCCCCTATATTCAAGAAACTCGCTTTGTTTCTAAAACCCTTGGCTTCGAAATGTCAGGATTCACCCAGGCCCGCCGTATGTCAAGAGTTCTTTGATGTATGAGCCTCGCAGGCACATTTCAGCTTTTTATCTTTTCCCGATTTAAAAGTTGGCTCTCGGGTTTTTATGCCCCAGCCCATTCCAGGAAAAAAAGAGGGTTATTTTTTTAAGTTTTCGCGTGAGTGACGCAGTTTCGACACGTGTAATCTTTACCAGCGATTTTGGGAGCAAATCGTTGACACCCACTCTTCAATATCATTCTTTTTTTTATTAAATAAAATATTTTACCACTTCGTAAACTTTCGCGAAAAGAGGCAAAGGCTGACATTGCGTTACTTAAAAGTCCTATCGACATCACAGTCTATATATATAAAACAATTCCGTAACTGAATGACTCACTGACTGACAAACAACGCGCAGACCAAACCGCTGGACCGAAAGGGCTGAAATTTGGCATGGCGATTCTTCTTATAGTGTAGGGGTGCACTAAGAAAGACTTTTGAAATATTCTTCTTAGATTTTTTTAAAATTAAATTTCTAAGCTGTTTAATAACTTTTTTTTGGTTTGCATTTAAAATAATAATTTGAGGGTTATAAAATTTATATCACGAGAAAGATCATAAAATTTCCTTTAAAATGAGTTCTTTTTTGAATCTTTACCTCCATTTTCTGATTTTTGGTGAATTTTTAAAGATTCATTTTTAGAATTTAATTTATTAAGTGCTGATCACGTGATTTCTTTTTCTGGTACTTTAAATAAATTTATCGTCACGTGTATAACAACTAAATAGACAAAAAATTATTTTTTTCCCTTGCTAATGCGTCAGACGATTGGACATTATTCAAAAAAATATTAAAATACAGTAAAAGACACTATGTTCCTCAAACTGTACTATATTAACTGTACTATATTCTTTAGTATGCCCTATTACATTTAATTTAAATATTTTCTTCTACATTATTTTGTCTATAAAAATATCTCATGCTATTTTTTTATAAATAAATAAATAAATAAATAAATAAATAAATAAATAAATAAATAAATAAATAAATAAATATATATATATATATATATATATATATATATATATATATATATATATATATATATATATATATATATATATATATATTACATCAATTGTATACATTGATCGTCGTATTTATTATAAATATATATATATATTTCTTTTTGGCAGTAATTGCATTCATTGACCGCTGTATTTAATTTGAATGTACTCCGTAGGGAAGTGCTGGTTTTCAGCTAGTATTCTATATAAGCGATACGCTCAGCGCTCACGATTGGTTTTATCCATTTTATAAAGATTGGGCGTAAATTGCTTACCTTTATCCATTAATTGCTATTTTTAACAGCATAGTGGATATCAACGTTTAAATCTAGTTCAGATTCTTGAAGGATGTTGCTATATATCGGGAAATGATTGAAGCTGCTTTCATCCTCAGCTGTCTATTAAAATTTATGAAGGTACCTCAAGCCTACGAATCCCAGAATCTTTTCACGGAACACACTTTGGGAAACAGCGATTTACGGAACTACAATTATACTACGATGTTCACGAGTCCTTACCTGAGCTGTAGTTTTTTATGCAAAACAAGTAACTGAAAGTTTGAAAAATCTCTCTATTCTTAAAAAAAAGTAACTCCCGCTGCCGCCTCTGTCAAAAGCTTGTCCCGCTATCTCCTCCGAAACCGCTGGGGGTATGGAGTCGATAGCGATACCAATGGATGCAGAAAAATGGGGGGGATCAAAGTAAGACATGTCTCATCTTCGTCGGACTTTAAGTTTTTTTTTTTTAATTTTATGTTTTGTGGGAAAATATTGACTTTTTCATCTTCAGATTACGATAACTCGCCAAAAAATGATCGTAGAATTTTGATCTTTTTTACAGTCTAAGACTACAGACATTTCTCTTTCAAACTAGACCTCATTTGTTTAAAAATATTTTAAAACAGACTAATATTTTCATAAAAAAATGAAACACAGTTTTTTAAGAAATATCGTCCCATATGTGGATGTAATATCGATGATCCTCGAGTTTTTATCTTACAAAGAAAATATTTACATCATCTGGAAGCTGAAAGTTTTCTTATTCATATAAACCTCGTTTCAAGTCTCTATCTTAATATTTCGATTTTTAATTGAATTTTAAGGCTGATAATTCAACAGTGATGAAAAGCCCTTCGGTGACATCAGTAAATGGATGGAAGCTGTTACATTGCCCGAGTATCACCCCTATGTATCTCGTTATTAGCCCTAACAGAGGAGCGAGCGTAGCGAGCCTAGGATCCGAGTTATTTAGAAAAAACTTGCTATTGATTTTTGTTTCAATATTGTTTGACTTATAAGGATAAAAAGTTGTGACTGGGAAAGTTCTTTCTTTTTCTTACTCATAATCAACTCAGTTCTAAAAAATTCCAAAATGCTATTCACTTTCGTTCGCCTTAAATTTTATTTATTTGAGGGTCGCAGCTAATATATGAGAACAGGTATGTTTTGCATGGGCGGACGGAAGTGGTTAGTTTATACTTCTAGGAATAAAAATATCGACTCGTAAAATTATACTTTATTTACTTCTTGATTTACTCAAATCCCGTAGTAAACAACCGTTATAAAAAAACACCTTTGAAGAATCAAAACTGACAGGAGAGATTTTTTTTTTTTTGGCACCGATTTTTTAGAATTTCTAATATTCCTTCTAACAAGGCTATTAAAATCACGCATTTCTCCGTTTATACATTTCTTAAATCCCTCATTCGTTTCGAAATGAATAGGCTTTGAGAAGATCAAGAAAGCAATTTCCTTAACTCTAATACCGATATTAATGCAAAGTCATGAAAACGAATTCAGCCTCGTAATGGAAGTAAGCGAGATGAAAAGCACCTAACGTTTCGGGCCAATTGTGACGCCAAAAATATTTCGTTTCATAAGTTAAAATGCTACGTCACCGATCTTTTATTTTGCGGAGGGATTTTCTAAAATAACACTATTAAAATAATTGCAAGATAAAAAGAACTTTTTATATACCATGTTTTTAAATTTTCTGCTGAATCATATAAACTTGACAATTCTATGTATTAATAAATACTTTTTAAAAATTTTTTTGATGAATTATCCCATCAACTTGAACGAAAATGGAGGTAATTTGAAGTTAATTTGCGTTTAACTTTTCGTTCCCGTCCCGGCCGATAGATGGATGCACCAGTCTACAAAACAAAATTAACTGAAAATAACTGAAAATTAATTCAATTCTGCTTAAAGATGGCTAAAAGTATTTAAAAAATGCATTGTCATCGTGTTCTGAGCTATTCTAAAAGTTTCAAATGTCTAGCTAGTTAGGAAGTTAGTTAAAAATCGATTGCAAGATTTGTACTGGACAAACATACAAACAAACAAACAAACAAGAAAGCAAGTTAATAAAAACATGGTAATTAAAAAGGAATGGATGATTCACAATTGCGCATGTTGTATAGTTCCTCTTTTTTATATACTGTTAAAAAATATCTAATTATTTAAGTTCTACTACCTGATGACTGAATGCATGGGGGGGGAGGCTGGCATCCGATGCACAACCTATGGTTTTGAGTCACTGTTAGCATGGATGCTTGTAGCCGTTCGGAATTGGCTTTGAACTTTAGGTCCTGTCTAATGGGCCCTTGTGTAGTAAAAGTTAAGCGTGGTGCTCTAAACCAACCAACCAACTAACAACGGGCCATTGGAAGGATTCACTGAAAGAAACGGATAGATTAAGGACCTATTCACATAGAATCCATCAGCTTCAGCGTTACTTGCATCGGCAATTTTTTAACCAATCACAGACCTCCAAATGGTTAGTCAGGGAATTGTAAAGGTCTGAGATTGGTTTAAAATATTTCGATGCCAGTAACGCTGACGTACGCCATGTGAACAAAGCCTTAGACTATTGTTTTTTTTTTTTTTTGTTCCACTCGTTAAGTATGAATGTGGTTTCATATTGTTGCGATAGTAACATTTGCCGTCGAAATTGGCTACTATTACCATAAAATCTCGAGTATAATACGCATATTTTTACCATGTTTTCATTAACTTGCTTTCTTGTTTGTTTGTGTGTGTGTGTTTGTCCAGTACAAATCTTGCAATCGATTTTTAACTAACTTCCCGACTAGCTAGACATTTGAAACTTTTAGAATAGCTCAGAACACGATGACAATGCATTATTTTAATACTTTTAGCCATCTTTAAGCAGAATTGAATTCAATTCCAGTTAATTTTGTTTTGTAGAATGGTGCAGCCATCTTTCGGCCGGGACGGGAACGAAAAGTTAAACGCAAGTTAATTTCCAATTAACTTCATTTTCTTTCAAGTTGATGGGATAATTCCCCAAAAAATTTTTAAAAAAGTATTTATCAGTGCATAGAATTGTCAAGTTTATATGGTTCAACAGAAAATTTAAAAACATGGTATGTCAAAAGTTCTTTTTATCTTGTAATTATTCCACATTTTAGTCCGCAAAAATAAGGGTACGTATTATACTCGCGTACAAAAAAATCGTAGTTTTAAACATTGGATAAACGAACGTACAGCAGCTGTAAGACATTGTCGCAATACGGATGCGCGTGAAACTGCACTCCATGATTCATCCACCCGTTTACTAAGCAGGTGTTCCTTTTAAACGGAACTCACAGTTCGCATCGCACACGCGCTCGTTTAATAACAGGTCCCTTGAAATAGTGATAGTTCCTGGTTGTTGCATGTGCAAAAAATTATTATTTTATTTTATTTATTTCCCTCAAATTTTCTTCAAGGCAGTCCTATACGACAGCAGAAAAATTATCAATGGTTACACTTGAAACGGCAGTGAGAACGACATATTATAGGAGGATGGGCAGGTGTCATCAAATGAGGATAATGATGGTGATATACATTGCGACGGCACCAATACTTATGACATGGACGCAACAACAATAGATGAGCTGTATTCTAGTGAAAATGATTAAGACATAATTTTGGCAGTATTGTTTCTTTTGAATAAAAATTTAAGTTCTTTTTCTACTGAATTTAAGGTTTTCGTTTCTTTTTATTACAAATTATTCAATTCTTTATATTTCTGCTAATAAATATTTGTGTAATTTTTAAGTAAAATATTGAAAATTTATGGGTGCGTATTATAGTCGAATTTTAAATTTTTCCGAAAATTCCGCGCAAAATCAAGCATGCGTATTATACTCGGGTACGTATTATTGTCGAGATTTTACGGTACTATATTTATTGCAATGTGAGTTAGCTACGCTATTGAAAAGGAATTGATGGCTGTATACACCAATTCAGCTCGTTTGTGATATTGAATTTAGTTTGGTGGGGTTTTCTTAAACAGCCTACAGGAAATAAAATACAATACATTGGAACCTACGCTTATCATCGTATTGTAGGTTTTAGAAACAAACAACTGAAACACTTAAAAAGTAAATAGAGTTTGCTTACACTGTTTGTATTTTAACGATATTTTGTTTACATATTATTAGGGATTTAAATTTTTTTAAAAAGCAAAATATTCCCTGATATTTTGCTTTTTTAAAATCGATGAAATTATTTTCACATATTATTGGGGATTTAAATTTTAAAAAAGCAAAATATTCCCTAATATTTTTCTTTTTTTTTTAAAATCGACGATATTTTTTTCACATGTTATTGGGGATTTAAATTTTAAAAAAGCAAAATATTTACTAATATTTTCCTTTTTTTAAAATCGACGATATCTTTTTCATGTGTTATTGGGGATTTAAAATTTTAAAAAACAATATATTCCCTAAATAATATTATTGATTTTGCAGCTATTTACTTTCAAAAGTTAGCTACGCATTTCCTTTGTTACGTGTATGTTTATGTTTTTTGTTTTAAAATATGGGCTTTAAAGTCATTAACTGTCGCGGAGTTTTCTATCTTATATATCGGCTACTTTTCTTTCTACCATATACTCACATTTCTGTAATGATATTAATTTATATCTTCACGAGGCCGAAGCTCCTAGGGCCGGTTCTGATAAATATGAAAACTGAGGTTTGCTTGAGAGATTTTTTTGTAATTCCTTATGTTTTGGCTTAATACTGGGACTTAATTTTTGATATCTAATAATTTTACAGAGGGAAACATTCTATTTTGACTGAATACGTGATTGAATTAAATTTAATTGAATGCGCATTACCTGTACTGCCGTTGAAGTACTGAGAAAATCAGTGAGAGATGAAATACAAATGAGTGCTATGGCATGACAATAAAGTTTGAGTGGAACGCTTCTAAATGCTATAGCTTCCCTTTCCTAATGGGGTCAAGTGGATATAACTTTAGGACCCCGCCGATGAGGTGTCCTCCGGGACCCTGAAAGGGAGAACGACTTCCGGCTGTGGGAAATTCATAGTGGGGCTTCAGTTGAGTAAACATTTCAGATTCGGAAACTATTGAGAGGATTCCGTTTCGTTTTACAGCCGAACCGACAGCTGTTGGGCCAGCCCGTGTTTTTTGGCGAATTGCAGAAGGTAAGTTTGGATATCAGTGGCGTATGTTGGATCCAAGACCTGGGATATCTCATCGACCGCTCACTTCCAGGGGAAAAAAAATTGCAACGTATTTTTACCATGTTTTTATTAACTCGCTTTCTTGTTTGCTTGTTTGTTTGTGTGTGTGTTTGTCCAATACAAATCTTGCAATCTATTTTTAACTACCTTCCCGACTAGCTAGACATTTGAAACTTTTAGAATAGCTCAGTACACGATGACAATGCATTATTTTAATACTTTTAGCCATCTATAAGCAGATTTGAGTTCATTTTCAATTAATTTTGTTGTTTGAAAAATTCTTATAATTGTTCTCTTTATTACGCATTTGATCATTTTCTTTCAAGTTGATAGGATAATTCATCAAAAAATTTTTAAAAACTATTTATTAATACATAGAATTGTCAAGTTTGTATGAAAATTTAAAAACATGGTATATAAAATTTTTTTTATCTTGTAATTATTCAGTTAGACTGAATTAGAAGTTTAGAATAAACTTCTAATATTTTTAGAAGTTAGTAAAAGCATTTTTTGTTACGCGCATTCTAACAGCGTAGGGACAAGCCGGATTTAGGCAGATTTAACTGTCGTTCCTGGCATACGTTTCGCACTGCTATCAAATGCTCGTGGAGAAATTCATACAATGGCTATTAAAGATAGACAAATCAGTAATGTTTTGTGGTAACACTAATTTCGTGTTTCCTTACAAAGTTATGCGCTTATAATGCAGCGTGTCCGGGCTAAAAGTATACAAAAGTTAGGGCTTATTTTTACAAAACTACCCATTAGAATTTTTTTTTTTAAATATTTAAATAGAAAGATTATCTCACCAAGTTTTAATAATAATAGATTTCAAGATTAGGAATGTACGTAAATGGTATCATTGGTCCATTTTTCTTCGTAGAGCGCACTGTTACGGGACACGTTTATCTGGATATGTTGGAAAACTTTGTTGCTCCACTAATTCAACCGGGTTTCCTGTTCCAACAGAATTTGACTTTTTTGATTGGGAATTCATTAAATCCGTTGTGTAAAAATAAAAATTGAAACTGTGGATGAGTTGAAGAAGCGTATCATCATTCAAGCAATTCGTCTAATAATTCCTGATATGCTACGAAACACTTGGAGAGAACTGGATTACCGTTTAGACGTTTGTCGTGCTACGAAAGGTGCACACGTCGACATCTATTGATAGTAAAACTTGGTGAGATGTTCTTTCTATTTAAATATATTTTTTTAAATTCTAATGGGTAGTTCTGTAAAAATAAGCCATAACTTATGGATACTTCTAGCCCGGACACCCTGTATATTGCTTTATCTTAACCTTTTCCTTACGGGGTAGGATAGCATGTAGCCCAAGAATACGGGCCCAAGAATGAATATATATATATATATATATATATATATATATATATATATATATATATATATATATATTCATTCATTCATTCATTCATCAATAGCTCGACAGTCCTGGTTGGACCCTGGATTTCACAAGAAGACGGAACCAGTCCTTCCTTCTGTGCGCATATATATATATATATATATATATATATATATATATATATATATATATATATATATATATATATATATATATATATATATATATATATATATATATATATATATATATATATATTATTTTGCATGGCGATTCTTCTTAAAGTGTAGGGCTGCACTAAGAAAGATTTTGGGTAAATTCATCTTAGATTTTTTTAAATTGAATTTTTAAGCTGTTTTTGTAACATTCTTTAAAGGTTGCATTTAAAATAATAATAATCTGAGGGTTATAAAATTTATATCACGAGAGAGATCATAATAGTTCTTTTAAAATGTAACCTTTTCGAATCTTTACCTCCATTTTCTGATTTTGGGGGAATTTGTAAAGATTAATTTTTAGAATTTAGTTTTCTTTTTGTGATACTTTAAATTCGTTTTGCGTCACATGCACAACGAAATAAATTGACAAAAGACATATTAAAATACGGTAAAAGATAAAATTTAACCACTAGACTAATTGAGATGGAAGTTTTTTGAGAATTTAATTCAAATTATTATGTTTTACGGATATTAAATTAAACCTGTATATAAAAGTGCAATTTCCTCCTCAAAGTATGGTTCGCCATGACGATAAATGAAGTCTCAAGGCCAAACTTTAAAATGCGCTGGCATAGATGTAAGAGAAAACTGTTTCTCCCACGGTCAGTTTTTACGTAGCTTCCTCACGCTTAAGTTTGCGGACGAACCTGGTAATATCAGTTCCGCCCAATGAAGAAACAAGAAATATTGTTTATAAGGAAATTCTCTAAAAAGCAATTTCATTACTTTTTCATTGTAATTATCCTAAAATGTACTCCGTAGCGAAGCACGGGAATTCAGCTAGTAACTAATTATATAACTTTTTTAATAATTACTTATACTCAAAATGGCTTCTGAAATAAATTGTTTGTTATTCAGTGGCCAAAAATTTTTTTGTCGTTTAATGGTGATAATCTTTATTATTTGGAAAATTTATTATAAATATAAAAAGCTATTACTGAACCAAGTGCTTTGACACTTACATTTAGATATTTCAAAAAGTGGAGTTAATCGATTTGTGCAGTGAACGGCTCATATGAGAAGCGGAAATAATTGCAAGATAAAAAGAACTTTTTATATAGCATGTTTTTACATTTTCTGTTGAATCATATAAACTTAACAATTCTATGTATTAATAAATACTTTTTTAAAATTTTTTTGATGAATTATCCCATCAACTTGAAAGAAAATGAAGTTAATTGGAAGTTGCGTTTAACTTTTCGTTCCCGTCCCGACCGATAGATGGCTGCACCAGTCTACAAAACAAAATTAACTGAAAATTAATTCAATACTGCTTAAAGATGGCTAAAAGTATTAAAACAATGCATTGTGATCGTGTTCTGAGCTATTCTAAAAGTTTCAAATGTCTAGTTGGGAAGTTAGTTAAAAATGGATTGCAAGATTTGTACGGGACAAACATACACACAAACAAACAAACAAGAAAGAGAGTTAATAAAAACATGGTAAAAAATGGCTTGTCTTCCAGGTGTTCGCAATAATACAACTTATTTTCACGTTCATTTCGCTCCATAAATATATCATTCACGAGTCGTTAGTGCTTCATACAGCTCCATTTACAACAGTGAGATGCGAAAAACTTGCCTTTCCGAGCGAGATTATGTGATAAAACAAATATTGGTCTTCATTTTTTTCTGAGCGACCTTTCTTTACGAGGCGAACAACAATAAATAACGAATAATATTTTCTCTATAGGAGAACGACAGTCTTATGCTGTGTAAAACTGAAATTGTGGAAGAGATTCAGAACTTGAAGGCGTAGCACTGCAAACGGTTATCATTTTTACCATCTTTTTATTAACTCGCTTTCTTGTATGTTTGTGTGTGTGTTTGTCCAGTCCACATCTTGCAATCGATTTTTAACTAACTTCCCGACTAGCTAGACATTTGAAACTTTTAGAATAGCTCAGAACACGATGACAATGCATTGTTTTAATACTTTTAGCCATCTTTAAGCAGAATTGAATTAATTTTCAGTTAATTTTGTTTTGTAGACTGGTGCAGCCAGCTATCGACCGGGATGGGAACGAAAAGTTAAACGCAAGTTAACTTAGTTAAGTGATAGGCGTTTTAGCTAAATTTCATTAAAAATTACTTCAAAATGACCAATTTATAAAAAAGTATGGCATTTACAGATGAGTTTTTGTTTATTTTTACCATGTTTTTATTAACTTGCTTTCTTGTTTGTGTGTTTATCCAGTACGAATCTTGCAATCGATTCTTAACTAACTTCTCGACTAGCTAGACTTTTGAAACTTTTAGAATAGCTCAGAACACGATGAGAATACATTTTTTTAATACTTTTAGCCATCTTTAAGCATATTTTTACTGTTTTTATTATTTTTAGTTAATTTTGTTTTGTAGACTAGTCAGCCATCTGTCGGCCGGGATGGGAACGAAAAGTTAAACGCAAGTTAACTTCCAATTAACTTAATTTTCTTTCAAGTTGATGGGATAATTCATCAAAAAAATTTTTAAAAAGTATTTAATAATACATAGAATTGTCAAGTTTATATGATTCAACAGAAAATTTAAAAACATGGTATATAAAAAAGTTCTTTTTATCTTGTAATTATTGCAAACTTTTGACCAAACGAAGGCATGAAAAAGGTCGAATATTGTTTTGCTACGTACATTTGAAATCAGAAAATTCATTTATTTTAGCGAGTCGTACCGTATTAAGAATTCTCCCTCACCCCCCCCCCCCCCCCCCGTTTAAAAAAAAATCCAATAATAAAAGATAAAATTATATAAATTTTAATAATATTTTTAGTTTTCTCTTCAGATGGGCAAATATTTCCCTTTTAAGTTTACCGATCCAACTTTTGAAATAATAAAAATTTACTTTTTTTCTTCAGAATGGTTAAAATTTAATAAAACATATTTTTAAAAATATTTTCAGCTTTTTAAAAATAATAATAGGGAAATGTGTAGATTTTTTAATATATTGGAATTTTTTTGGGTCGAGGAAGGGAGAGAAGGATGCAAACCAACAAGGAATGAACGTGAATGCAAACCAACAATGAATGAACAATTTCGTACAAAGGTACCATGATACAGCCCCTGAAATCAATGAACAAACAAGGGAACATATTCTTTAATCTGATATATTATCGATATTCATAACATTTGTTTCATAAATTGATATCATATTATTAGACATTTCTGGTAACCTTCATAATTTCTATTATAATATTATCTTTCTTATTTTACACTCTAAGTAGCTTAATTTTTTAATGATGTTTTTCAAACCATGAGATTAATCGAAAATGATTTGGTTCTGATAATGTTCCGTTGTTTGTTTATTTGCTTGAGGTTTATTTGCATTCAATAATTCCCATAATTGTACACCAGTCTCGATTGTTTGTATGGTATTCAGCTGTCAAGTTCAGAAGGGGCACAGTATTCAGAAAAAAAAGTGAAGAAATAAATATGATAGTTAGCTTAAGAACTAAATATTTCACTTCTTATTTCGTCTAAGAAGTATGAGGTTTAGTTTTTTTACTGAGAAACTACATAATATAAATTTTTATTAACGTTTACATGAAAAAGTAAAAATAGGTAAATAGGCTAATTCGAAAAAAAAAATGTTAAATGCTGAGGGAAGCCAATTTTTTGGTCAGATTCTCATACTGGTAATAAACAGATCTCGTCAGTTAAAAAACTTTTAACTAGAGAAATCGGTTATGTTTCGTAGAAAAATAGCTAAAAAAATTCTACGAAAAAAAAAGTTATATCGAGGCAGAACTTTGATAAATTTCTCTGTTATTTCCGGTATTAGAATTTTGATATTTCTTTATTCTCAGAAATGGATAAAGTTATTTATTTCTCAGGAAAAAAATTTTTACGTAAAAGAAATTAGATTGAAGCAGAATTTGGATAAATTCCTGTATTACTTCCTGCAATAGAATTTCGATATTTCTTTATCCTCAGAAATGGATAAAGTTATTAGAGTAATCGGAGGAAAACTTTTCTAGCCGAAAATCTTTAGTGGTTTGCAGTAGGATGAAAGAAGAACAAAAAACACCTTTGGACACACTATTGGAGGTGAAGAATAACACATAGCAGGGAAACATGAGATACGGACACGTCAAAACACATTTGTAGACAATATTAAAAGTTAAGTAGGACACAAACTCGTGCTAAATGGGATATTTACATTACAAAACCTCTTTGTGCGCACTATTTGATCGTACCGTTTCGACGCATCCGGGGAAAGAACTTTAGGGCCAAAAGTCAATTTTTCACTTCAATTTTTAAACAAACAATACAATTTGTCATTCTGAATTAACAATTCGTCAGAAGCGGATATCTTAATCTTTAAAATGGTGCCTCATTTATCGATTTTGGTTAAGTATGAAGGGAGAGAAAGAGATCGTCACAAAAAATCACCTTCTAGAATTGATATATGTGGTTTTTCCATGCAAAAAGAATAATGTACACCTACGTGGATGTCGCCAATAAAGAAACACATTAATGAAATCACAGAATGATAACAAAAGCAAACGATTTTTCAATTTATAAGTTCAGTGCGATTGATAATGGTAAAATAAAAATAGCTAGCGCGCGCCATCTAGGGGAAGAAATTTTTTTAGAATGTTTATACTTTTAAACAAACAAAAAGATGTGTAATTCTAAATTAACAATTCACACGAAACGGAGATCTTAATCTTTAAAATGGAACCTCATTTATCGATTTTGGTCAAGTATGAAGGGAGAAAAAGAGATAAAAAAACACTTTTTAGAAATAATATAGAAAAATTTTCTCGAAAAATCGACGTGGGAATTCCTGCATGAACGGAGAGACTCTTTTTATAAATTCCATTCGTGTTGAATCTCAGTGTTTACGAAAAACTGTCTGCGATGACGAATAACTTGAAAAAAAAAAGTGTCTAACCTCAAAAAATGGTTGATTTTCTATTTATTACAGCTGCACTGCAATTAAAGGAATAAAAATATACACAAAAAAAAAAAAAAAACTTTCAGACTTTTAAACTTTTGCAACACACGTCTGTCGCAGAAGAACACTAAGCATTTATTTGAAACGCATCGATTTATATATCCATTTTTCTATAAATCTATTCCGTGTTTTCGGGCACCACCCCTGAGACACGGCTCGAACCGGTTGCCAGCATGCACAGTTACCGAAATACACGTTCTATCAGAAGCCAACTTTTAGTACACGTGCACGTGATTACGGTTTTTTATCAATGACTACGGTCGTGGGGACAATATTGCGGGTAAAATGCGAGTGAAAGATTGGTTTCGATGTCACGCTACCGTTTTCGATTGTCTCACTCAATCCATAAGGCTTCTTTTTCACATTAGTTGCATCAACGGCTTTAGACCTTTCATACATTTATATTTCATATTCTTATGTTTTTTACGTATAATAATATTTATAATAACAATTTTATACATTATTAACATTATTTATTATATAATCTATATGTTTAAGTTGCTAAGCCGACTTTTTGGGCAGTCCGTGAGAGAAAACTACTGTATCAATTTACTTCATTTTCGTCTTAAACGAAAGATTGTAATCTGTAGATTTGTCAAATCTGGTTTTTGTAACCGCAATTTCTATTAATGAGTGATAATTTACAATTAAAAATTGATTTCTGCGCTTGGTCAGTGGCATGTTTAAATTTGGCTTTAGAAACTCGCTGTTTCTGCGCATGCTCAGTGACATGTTTTAATGATAAACACGTTTATTCCGAGGAGTCTCCTTAGATCTCTCTCTCTCTGCCATTTTTATTTTTATGATAATTATGTTTGTGAAATATAAGATTAAACCTGATGGAAATTGTTTATTTTACGCTGTTTAATTAGCAATAATTTGCAATTTAAAAAAATTAATTTCTGCGCATGCTCAGTGACATTAATAATCTATTTTTAGATACTCACTAAGCATAAGGCCGCTCAAACAAAATTTCTTTCTGCGCATTATTATGATTTTCAACATTTGGCAATGATGTGTTGAGTATAATTTGTGTATTAGTACATTTATTTACTATCTAGCCGTCATGTTTTGACGGGTACCAACTAGTATTTATTATAATAAATAATGTTTTTTACTTATAATAATAATAATAATAATAATAATAATAATATATTTATACATTATAACATTATTTATTATATAATTATATTATATAAACCATGTTTTTTATTTATAATAATAATAATAATAATAATAATAATAATAAATATTTATTTATATTTATTATTATTATTTGTTATATTTATCCTTTTCCTTCTCAATGTTATTTTTTATTATTAATTAGTATTTTAATAATCTCAATTTGGTGTCTCTCTTTACTAACGTCTTTATACGGCAGGCACCAACTTTCGCCAGTCCAATAGGGTTAATACACAGCAGCTTTAAATGCATAGATAACTAAAACTCGCATAGAAAGAGCATTCTAGAACTCCACGTGTAAAACGAATGACTCCGTTTTCTGCCTTCGTGCCCTTCGGTGACTTAACATGCACACACTGCCTTATGGAGTAAATTTATTAAAAATTATGAAATCGGATTTGCAACTCAGCACAATTTATTATTTTTATTAAATCGTCTTTAGCTTGCCCTGGAAAAGAAATAAGAACACTAAATATTTGTTCCGAGGAAATATTTAGGCCTGCGACAGACAATCACTTTACTGCGTGGCAGCGAGCTGTAGTTATTGGAATTTCCTAAAAATAATTGTGCCACTAGGTAGTAACATTTGTATCGCTTCCGTAAGAGCAGTTTAAACAAAGGTAAAAAATAAACGTACTCTCAGAAAATGTATTAATCGATCGTTTAATATTTACAATTTATAAAGCAATTTCCCCTCTTCTCCCCCCCCCCCCCAAAAAAAAAAAAAAAAGATAGAAAAAAACGGAATTGTAAACGATCTCCTTTCACGCAATTTTTCCTTTTGTACACTCCGTCGAGAGCGTTTTTACCGTGCGAGCCAAAATGTCCGCGACTCTATTTCAGAATGAGTTGGAAGCTCGGCGGATATTGCGTCTTCCGCTCTCAGATTGAGTCCGCTTGGAGAATCTTCATTTCCATGCGTCTGAGAATTGGATTCCGAGCGATGAAAATGTTGGATTCTATTTTTAGCTGCCGGTGATTGGAAATTATTGTTTTATCGCTGCTTTACATCAGCGGAGAATAAGTTTCACGAGATATGAATATTTATTTTCCTCTCTCCCCCTGCGGGTTTCCCTCTTTTTTTTCCTTTTTTTTTTTAATGCGGCCTTCGCTAAAATCTCGAAGCCTAAACTCATTTGAAGATTTATTTTACATTGAAGTAAAATTAGGATAAAAAACATTTTATCGCATAAGAATTACATTTTGATAGAAATATATCTTTATCCTAAGAAATATGTAAAAGTATATATTTTTCAGGTAAACAGATTAAAATAAAGGTTGAAAATTATACATAAAAAAATTATATTGAAACAGAATTTTATAAATTCCTGTATTACATCCTGTAGTAGAATTTTGATATTTCTTTATCCTTAGAAATGATAGAGTTATTTATTTCTCGGGAAAAAAGATTCTATGCCAAAGAAAATATATTGAAGCAGAATTTGATAAATGCCTGTGTTACTTCCTGTAATAGAGTTTTGATATTTCTTTATCCTTAGAAATAATAAAGTTATTTATTTCTCAGGAAAAAAGGTTCTATGTCAAAGAAATTATATTGAAGCAGAATTTTGATAAATTCCTGTATGACTTCCTGTGGTAGAATTTTGGTATTTCTTTATCCCCAGAAATGGATAAAGTTATTTATTTCCCGGGAAAAAAATTACGTAAAAGAAATCATATTGAAGCAAAATTTTGATAAATTCTTGTATGACTTCCTGTAATTTTGATATTTCTTTATCCTCTTTCTTTAGAATTTCTTTAGAATTTTGATATTTCTTTATCCTCAGAAGTGGATAAAGTTATTTATTTCTCAGGAAAAAAATATTGTATGTCAAAGAAATTATATTGAAGAAGAATTTTGATAAGTTCCTGTATGACATTCTGTAATGATTTTGATATTTCTTTGTCCCCAGAAATGGGTAAAGTTATTTATTTCTCAGGAAAAAAGATTCTACGTTAAAGACATCATATTGAAGCAGAATTTTGATAAATTCCTGTATGACTTCCTGTAATTTTGATATTTCTTTATCCTCTTTCTTTAGAATTTCTTTAGCATTTCTTTAGAATTTTGATATTTCTTTATCCCCATAAACGGATAAAGTTATTTATTTCTCAGGAAAAAAGATTGTACGTTAAAAAAACTATATTGAAGCAGAATTTTGATAAATTCCTGTATGACTTCCTGTAATTTTGATATTTTTTTATCCTCTTTCTTTAGAATTAAGAATTTCTTTAGAATTTCTTTAGCATTTCTTTAGAATTTTGATATTTCTTTATCCTCTGAAATGGATAAAGTTATTTATTTCTCAGGAAAAAAGATTCTACGATAAAGGAATTATATTGAAGCAGAATTCTGATAAATTCCCGTATGACTTCCTGTAATAGAATTTTGATATTTCTTTATCCTCTGACGTGGATAAAATTATTTATGTCTCATAAAACAAATTCTATGTCAAAGAAATTATACGGAAGCAGAATTTTGATAAATCCCTGTATGACTTTCTGTAATGATTTTGATATTTCTTTATCCCCAGAAATGGATAAAGTTATCTATTTCTAAGGGAAAAGATTCTACGTTAAAGAAATTATATTGAAGCAGAATTTCTATAAATTCCTGCATGACTTCCTGTAATAGAATTTTGATATTTCTTTATCCTCGGAAATGGATAAAGTTATTTATTTCTCAGAAAAAAAAGATTATACGTCAAAAAAATTATATTGAAGCAGAATCTTGGTAAATTCCTGTATGACTTTCTGTAATAGAATTTTAGTATTTCTTTATCCTCTGAAGTGGATAAAGTTATTTATTTCTCATGAAAAAAGATTATACATCAAAGAAATTATATTGAAGCAAAATTTTGATAAATTCCTGTTTTACTTTCTGTAATGATTTTGATATTTCTTACTCCTCAGAAGTGGATAAAGTTATTTATTTTTCATGAAAAAAGATTATACGTCAAAGAAATTATATTGAAGCAGAATTTTGATAAATTCCTGCATGACTTCCTGTAATAGATTTTTGTTATATCTTTATCCTGAGAAATATGTAAAATTGTATAATTCTCATTTAAAAAGATTCTACAAAAAAAATTTATTGAAGCAGAATTTTAAAAATTTTCTGTAATACTTCCTGTAATAAACTTTTGATAAATTCCTGGAATATTTCAGTGTGTTAACTCACTGAAAATTAATTTTCCTAGTTATTAATTTGATGCTTAATTTATATGCTTAGCATTTCAAAAAGCCTAATTTGTAATGAAGATATGAAAATTCTAATAATTCTAAAAATTCTTTTTTATTAAAACAAATTTTCAAAAAATCTTTTAAGCTCATCAAAATCTTTTTCTAATTAATTTATTTGTTTCATGCAAGTAAGAAGTTATGTAAGAACTTCAAAACTCTTATAATTTTAAAATTTTCATATCTATTGAAATAAAATTTTCTGGAACCCGCGATGCTAATCTGTTTGTTAGATGCAAGTAACACTCTAAAAAAGGCGTTAAGCTAATTTACTATGTGAAAATTCTAAAATGTTTAAAATTTTGCTTTGCATTAAAGTTTTTTTAAACGAAATTTTTAAAAATCTCATATTAGATGTATATCCCTCAATTTTTTTCGCTTCCAAAATTTTTAAAAATCTCATGTTTGACGTGTATCACTCTATTTTTTTCCGCTTCTAAAATTTTCAAAAATCTCATATTAGACATATCACTCCATTTGTTCGTTTCCAAAAATTTTAAAAATCTCTTATTAGACGTATATAACTCTATTCTTTCCCGCTTCCAAAATTTTTAAAAATCTCATATTAGACGTATATCACTCTATTCTTTCCCGCTTCCAAAATTTTTAAAAATCTCATATTAGACGTATATCACTCTATTCTTTCCCGCTTCCATAATTTTTAAAAATCTCATATTAAACGTATATCACTCTATTTTTTCCCGCTTCCAAAATTTTTAAAAATCTCATTAAAGACGTACATAACTCTCTTCTTTCCCGCTTCCAAAATTTTTAAAAAGTTCATATTAGACATATATCACTCTATTCTTTCCCGCTTCCATAATTTTTAAAAATCTCATATTAGACGTATATCACTCTATTTTTTCCCGCTTCCATAATTTTTAAAAATCACATATTAGACGTATATCACTCTATTCTTTCCCGCTTCCAAAATTTTTAAAAATATCATATTAGACATATATCACACTATTTTTTCCCCGCTTCCAAAATGTTTTTTTATGATAAGTTTTCATGAAACAGAACTGAATATTTAAGGTTTTTACTATTTGTATGTATGTACGTTTTCGTGTGTATGTCTAGGTATATATGTATGTGCATATGTATATTATATGTCTATATGTATATGTACATATGTCTGTATGTATATGATATGTCTATATGTATATGTACATATGTCTGTATGTATATGTATACTGATATATGTATTTACCTTAGTGTGATTATCCTCTCTGCCTATAATGCATCTAATTTTATTTACTTCTATCTTTTATATGTGTAGTGTTCGATACTTCTTAGAAATAAAACAAGAACACACACCTTCTTCAAATCTACAAAAAAAACAAAAGTAATGGAAAATAATTTAAAACTGATTAATGGTTCTTCATTACGCCGAGGAGCGTTAGGTTAGAATGTCTGTACGGGCAGTCCATAAATGTTTTTCCCCTTAATTTCTATTGTGGATTTTAAGAAGCTGTTTGCTCCTTTTTCGCGTTTTCCACGAGTCATAAATTTCTCGGAAACAGTTTACTATAACTACACTGCACATTTATTTCTAAACCTGCTTAGTCATGCTACGCTAATTGGTTTTTCAATTAAAGTTCTTTGGCTCTAACTAAAATCGCTGTTCTCGTGCGTGCCTCGGGTCATTTCTTCGGCCCGATATGTGTCGTTAAGGGCGACGACACCCAAAAGACTGTTTCTCATAAACACGACATTGAAAGGCATGTTTCTCGGCGATTTCCGTCGCGCAAACCTTATCGAAGGTATTTGTTTTGCGTTTCTCGCCACGTGATTATCCAAAATATGACTGAAACGGGAAAAATTGGAGATGGAAAAACAAAAGGTACCACAGGGCTCGTACGGTCCATATTTCCAGGTTTGTATTATTCTTCTTGCGTGTGTGTGTGTGTGTAAGGGCTCACAAAAGTTTTTATGCATTTAGGGTCTTACTTTTTATCGTTTAATCTCCGATTCTTATTAAGTACTTAGTTTCTAGATGAAAGGAACAATTTACAGTTTCGGATTATCAACGATAGGCTTTGGGGAATATAAGTATATATATGTATATATATATATATATATATATATATATATATATATATATATATATATATATATATATATATATATATATATATATATATATATATATATATATATATATATATATAATATATATATATACATATATACACATATATATATGTGTGTGTGTGTGTAATATTTTAAATATTATGCTCTCCATTCTAGCATTTAAACTCCCTTTCCTAAATTCAATCCCCAGTAATATTAATTTATTTCTTTAAAATCCCTAGCCACAAAACTTCCCATGAATCGCATGCCTTTGCATTTCTACACGTGTATGGAATTCGGGAGTGGGTTAGCACCGCGAGCTCCTATATCTGCTGACCCTACAAATAATAGTCACATGTTTTTTCTCGCCCTTTCGCGCTTAATGTTGAAAGGTGATTTTATTCCGAGCCGGTCTTTTGAAATGAACGGATGTACTTTTATTGCTCTAATAAACGATTAGGGCCGACTGCTTCCAAATTTAATTTTTATTCCTTTCAGGCTGAGTCTAGCTCCTGCCATGTAAATATGAGCTAGTTTTCCTTTCAGGTTATAGTTTAAGGACGGCATGTAATGGGTATATGACACACATATATATATATATATATATATATATATATATATGTGTGTGTGTGTGTGTGTGTGCTTGTTTATATGCATAGACTAGCTGAATACCCGTGCTTTACTACGGAGTACATTCAAATTAAATACAACGGTAAATGTATGCAATTAATGCCCCAAAAAAACAAAAAGAAAGAATATTTATAATAAATACAACTACCAATGTATGCAACTAATGCTAAAAAAACAAAAAAATATATTTATAAAAAAAATCGTAATGGAAATTTTTATCGACAAAATAATGTAGAATAAAATATTCATATTACATACAACGGTCAATGTATGCAATTAATTTGTATGTTTAATATCCATAAAACATACTAATTTGAATTAAATTCTTAAAAAACTTCCATCTCTATTAGTCTAGTCGTTAAATTTTATCTTTTACCGTATTTTAATATTTCTTTGGTCAATTTATTTCGTTGTTATGCACGTGACGCAAAATTAATTTAAAGTATCACAAAAAGAAAAGCAACCACGTGATTGGCATGTAATATAATTAAATTCTAAAAATGAATGTTTAAAAATTCACCAAAAATCAGAAAAAGGAGGTAAAGATTCAAAAAGATTTCATTTTAAATGAACTTTTATGATCTTTCTCGTGATATAAATTTTACAACCCTCAGATTATTATTTTAAATGCAAACTTTAAAGAATGTAACAAAAACAGCTTAAAAATTTAATTTAAAAATATCTAAGAATTTTTGAAAAGTCGTTCTTAGTACACCCCTGCACTATAAGAAGAATCGCCATGCAAAATTTCAGCCCTTTAGGTCCAGCGGTTTGGTCTGTGCGTTATCTGTCAGTCAGTCAGTCAGATTCGGAACTGCTTTATGTATAAAGATTAAGTCAAATGCAGTGAAAACCAAACACACTACAAACTTTAAAAAGTAATTTCGAAATAGGTTTATTAACTTGACGAATTTTTAAAGTTACTAGAAACTTACTAGAAATAACTCAATAGAAAATTTTCCTACGGCTGAGTACTTCTGTGATCCTAATACTCAAATCAGTTTAATTGGTCATCAAACTTTGGTAGTCAAACGTATTTAAATCCTTTTTGAGGTTCTTAAAAAAGTCCTTTAGAACTTGCCTTTAGAATCAAGAAAGTCGATAGCAGCAGCAGGTCATTTTAAGTCTATTTGAATTTGTAAAATCATTGAAAACTGCCATTAACGTGTTCTTACAAAATCATTAAAATATCATATCATGATTTTCTTTTTTCTATGGGGAGTATAATGATATACATGCACTGAAAACGTCTGTCCTGTATGTTGAATACTTTTTTCTTACTCACTCAGTTCGCTATTAGAAGCATAGTTTTGAATTAATGGTCCGTGAAATTAACACTTTATTGAACGGAGACGAGAGATGTCGTCATTTGTCGACCGGACCTCATCGATCGGAGGCAAGTTTACTCGTCTCCAGAAGTCTATTCTTATGAATTCATAACATTGTTTTTATTTTATTGTCTCTTTTTTTCCTTTCCTTTCCGTTATTCTTGTTTATTACTTACTAGCTGAAAACCCGTACTTCGCTACGGAGTACATTCAAATTAAATACAACGGTCAATATGTGCAATTAATGCCAAATATATATATATATATATATATATATATATATATATGTGTGTGGGTGTGTGTATTTATTTATATTTATATATTTACAATAAATACAGCGAACAATGTATGCGATTAATGTAAAAAGAACGAAAAATTATATTTATAAAAAATCGTAACGGATATTTTTATAGAAAAAATAATGTAGAAGGAAATATTCAAATTAAATCTAATAGAACATACTAAAGAATATAGTACAGTTAATATAGTACAGTTTCAGGAACATTTCTTTTACTGTATTGTAATATTTTTTGGATAATGTCCAATCGTTTGCCGCATTAGCAAGAAAAAAAATTTTTTTTTGTCTTTTCTCGTTGTTATGCACGTGGCGCAAAATTAGTTTAAAATATCACAAAAAGGAAAGAAACCGCGATCAGCATTTAATAAATTAAGTTCTAAAAACTAATATTTAAAAATTCACCAAAACTCAGGAAATGAAGGTAAAGATTCGAAAAAGATTTCATTTTAAAGGAATTTTTACGATCTTTCTCGTAATATAAATATTATAACCCTCAGACTATTATTTTAAATGCTAACTGTAAAGAATGTTACAAAAACAGATTAAAAATCTATTTTAAAAAAATCTAAGAAGAATTTTTCAAAAATCTCTTTTAGTGCACCCCTACACTATAAGAAGAATCGCCATGCAAAATTTCAGACCTTTAGGTCCAGCGGTTTGGTCTGTGCGTTATATGTCAGTCAGACAGTCAGTCAGTCAGTTACGGAACTGTTATACGCGTATATATATATATATATATATATATATATATATATATATATATATATATATATATATATATATATAAATATGTAGATTCTTCTATTTTTCTGTTTCGTCGTTTAGCAGCTATTTCCCTCCTTAGGTTTTTGCGGGATTAGTAAATGTAATTTCCGATAAAAGTAAGTTTATAAAATTGTATACTTCTTATACTCCATCTGTAGGTCGCACCCACAGAGGGGTCGCGGATTGTTTGGAATAAATTTATATCATATTGAAGTATTTAACCTTTTCCCTACGGGGTGGGATATATGTATATATATATATATATATATATATATATATATAAAATTTATTTATTTTTTTCACGAAACACAATATTTTCACGAAAAACAAAGTCCAAAAAATTTCTGAAAATGATACCTAAACATTTTTAAGGAGGAGTCTGTTGCTTAAACGCTTTTTAATTTAATATGTTTAATTTGCGTAACAAATAAAAACAAATGAAAATGTATAATTGAGTTTTATTACCACCTTTTTAAATGTCTCCTTTTTATACTACTTTTCAAAACTTCAATTCTAGTGCGCACCTGAAGATATTTTCAAAACAGGTTGAAATTTTGCACTTTTGCATTTTTGGCCATGGATCAAAGATTGATGATACAGGAAAGAAAAAAAAAATTTTTTTAATTTTTCGCTCCACCCTTATATATATACATGTTATAACGAACTTCATTAATGAATTATATCGACTAAAATCGACTACATTAAACTGACACAATACTAATTAAATTACGTGCAACAGGAAAACTATTCCGTTCGCTATATCCGTGAGTTCTTTATGTATCGGGTTCGCTATAACGGGGTTCGACTGTATTCCCAGAAGTTTCCTGTGTGTTATATTTCATCAATGTTTCAAATTTATAAGTGAAGGAAAGTCTGCACTATTTTGTTGTGAGGGCAAGATGTCATTTTCCCCTGCGCAATTCTATTCCAGGCGTTGCGTAAGATTTCAAATCAGAATCTCTCTCTCTCTCTCCATTATACTCGGTTAGGTGACTGGGGAGCCAATTCCATATCGGGCCTATAATTGACGAGGGTTTCACGCTGCCTTCGGGGGCGGGGGGGGGGGAGGAAATGGACGTTTTAAAACCTTTCCAGCGGCGAGGGGACACGCTATAAAGAACCCGTAGCGGTAGGTGGTCGAAACCGGAAACCGGATTGCATTTCCCCCGAACGGCTTTCGCAGTGGGAGGGGCCTTGATAAGAATTCTCCATAAAGATGCGGATGCGATAGGGAACGAGTTTGGAAGAGCCAAGAAAAATGTCGTTTTCCAGAACAATATTGGAAATTGGGGAGAAAAAAAATATTATAACATTTTCTAAATGTAGATTCTGAAGGTGACTAATTTCGTGCGTGATTATTACCTTGCTTGCGTCCCGACTACCGTGCGCGAACAGGAAATATTCTGATTCCGGGTGCAGTTTGAAGCCTCCTTTGCAGTTTTAACAGCTTTAAGGCTACACAGTACCCTAAAAATGACAAAAATATCGAATTTTTTTTAATTGCATTTTTCAATGGTCCATACTATTGTGAATCTTGACTGCAAATTGTAAATCTGAAATCCAAATAGTTTTAAAGATATTTGAACTTTTCTGAGTGTTGTCAGTCTCAAAATGTGACAGCTGAGGGGGCGTGGTTAGTTTTGTTTTGATTGTTTTGATTCAGATCATTTTGATTTTGAAGCAAATATTCTTATAATTTATTCTTATAATTATTCTTATAATTAATTAAATAAAAATAATTTGGAATGAATGAACTCCTTGGCTGAATCGGTAATTAATTGCAACTTTTACTCCTCAAATCGTTTCTGTTTTACGTTTTGATTCTATTTGAGAGATCATTACTGTCTATCTAATATACATAAAAAGGACTATTTCAAGACCAGTATTAGATTTTACACAAAGTTTTATCAACTTAGAAGCTTTGTATTGAAATATTTTGTTGTTTTTATACATTTTTTCATTGAGAAAATACCACGACCAAAACGTTCTCGCGTTGCTAAGAAACATGTGTTGAAGAGATGGCAGACAAATGTAAACAGTAATTCTAATACTCATCCTTCTGCAGATACAAGTGTGAGAATTCAGAATATAAATGTTTTGAAAACAGGTATTGTGGATACTTCTTACATTCAACATATATCTGCTGCATCAAAATATATTTTTGTTGATAGTGAAAACTTGAATAATTTATTTACAAATTTGCTGTGCAGCTCTTGTTATAGTGCATCTTTGAAACTTTGTAGAAAGCTGGTTATTTTTAATTTGTATTATTTATTATCAATATTTTGTATAAGTGTATTGTCTTTACAACTTTTAGGAAAATATTAGCTAAATATCAGCTAATCTGTCATTGTCGTTAACATTGCTATTGATATTGTGCAGAAACATATTTTGAATAAGAAAATATATATTCTATTATATTGAGTTAAAATTATGTTTTAGTACATCTTATAAGTGGGGAATAACATATAAAAAAAATTAGAGCTCTACAAACATTTTTAGTTTTTGTTTTTTGCCTTTACAAACTTTAAATGCATTTTTCTCAGACTTTTATTTTTGTTGATGTTAGTGTTTGCTATTCCCTAAGGATTTTTTTATTTTGAAGATAGAGTCTTGAAATTTTTTGTACACACTTATATATATATGTACTACAATAATTAGTATTGTATTTAGATCTGAGGGTTATAGTTATTTTTTTTTTAAATGTCGAAGTTAATATTTCCATATTTTTCGTGTTTTTTTCAGGTTTCGCTACAAAATTTTTTTTAAAAATTTAAATAAAAGTTACATCTTTAATTCCGTACTAACTTTTATTCCCAATAATCCAATGAATATAAATCACTTAAAATAACTAAAAAATATTGAAAATTAAAAATGTTATAAAAGTTTTAAAAAACTTCAAAATTTTAAAAAAACTTTAAATTTAAAAAATGGTGCTTGCTAAAATGATTTTTTTTTTACCAGAATTAGTTTAATTTTATAATCTCAAACAAAGTCATTAATTATTTTTATTCTAACTGTCTCCAAAAATTTTTTTTGAAAAAGGGTACTGTGTAGCCTTAAATGAGATCCGCGGAATATTACCCAACGAATCCACGTCTTATATATCCCTCTTACCAGAAAAGGTATTTTGGAATAAAAATTCACAATTCTTCTTATTGGCTTCTCTTATTATTACCGTTAAAATGGCACATTATTTTTTACTTTCCGAGATAAATACTGAAGAAAGTTTTTTTTTCTTTTTTCTCATTGAAAAGTCGATGAAAGTATCTAGAAAAGTGCAAATACTCCGAGGATTTTATTTTAATTGAAAACAACCGGTAAAAACGTGGATAGCAGTAGGACATACTAACAATGACATCATTTTAAATGTATGTTATAACCTTAATCGCGTTTCCTGAAAAATAAAAATTGATTCGCGAGGGAAATTCTAATTCTGGAACTTCACATACTCTTTTTACGTCATAGTAATGGAGAATAGCATTTTGGAAACAAATTAATATTTATCTTAAAAAACCTTTCCGTTCAATTTTTACTCAATTCTTTCTTTCTGAAATTTTCTGACGGTGCTTATGAATGCATAGATTAATCCCAACACACACACACACACACACACACATATACAGTGGCGCACCCAGGGGGGGGCCCAGGGGGCCCTGGCCCCCCCCAAAGAAGTAGAAATATTGATTTTGCATTATAAATATTTTTATTCGTTCATCTCGGCGCCCCCCCCCCCATGCATTATAAATATTTTTATCCATTCATCTCGGCCCCCCCCCCCAAGAAAAAATCCTGGGTGCGCCACTGCACATATATATATATATATATATATATATATATATATATATATATATAACAGTTCCGTAACTGACTGACTGACAGATAACGCACAGACCTAAAGGGCTGAAATTTTGCATGGTGATTCTTCTTACAGTGTAGGGGAGCACTAAGGAAGATTTAAAAATTCTTCTTAGATTTTTTAAAAATTAAATTTTTAAGCTGTTTGTAACATTTTTTAAAGTTTGCATTTAATATAATAATTTGAGGATTATAAAATTTATGTCTTGAGAAAGAGCATAAAAATTCCTGTAAAATGAAATATTTTCCTCCAGTTTCTGATTTTTGGGGAATTTTTAAAGATTAATGTTTAGAATTTAATTTATTAAATGCTAGTCACGTGGTTTTTTCTTTTTGTGATACTTTAAATTAATTTTGCGTCACGTGCATAACAACGACATAAATTGACAATAAAAAAATAATAAAATTCGGCAATAAATAAAATTTAACCACTAAACTAACTGAGATGGAAGTTTTTAAAGAATGTAATTCAAATTATTATGTTTTATGGATATTAAACATACAAATTAATTGCATACAAGGACCGTTGTATTTAATTTGAAAGTACTACGTAGCAAAGCACGGGTATTCAGCTAGTATATATATATATATATATATATATATATATATATATATATATATATATATATATATATATATATATATATATATATATATTTATATATATATATTTATATATATATATATATATATATATATATATATATATATATATATATATATATATATATATATATATATATATATATATATTTATATATATATATTTATATATATATATATATATATATATATATATATATATATATAGAGAGAGAGAGAGAGAGAGAGAGAGAGAGAGAGAGAGTGTCTATGGTACACACGAGCGAAATATAACAGCAACGTGTTTGAGTGCATTTCGCACCAAATCAGTCCAGCATTTTTCACAGCTAGGTTCTCGTAAACTTAGATGTATTCCTTACCCATTAAGGTTATCGGCCCATTTTCGCTGACTAAATAAAAACAAAATTGAATTTGTGATAAAGGCAAAATTGCATGGATGAAATTTAAAAGAAAAAGGCATTTATGATAGGGCATTCTAATCCATGTAGAAATTTAAAACTAGCCACAATGTTCCTGACAAATAAAAACTATATCAAGTGAATTATTCCAGACCGGAAACTTCATAATATAAATGAAATTCGTGATCATTCGAAAACTAATTACGATTGGGAGTTTTTAATGTGACGGAGTCCATAATTTAAGTTGCCTAGATTCAACTATTCATCTTACTTAGAATCTGTTTCTTTTTGTTCAGCGTATAATAATGACAAATTTGTGTTCATTAAAGGGAATATTTAAAAGGGCAAAACTCAGATATATCTGCTCCATTTTTAAAGTTTTGATTACTTTTTTTCTTCTGCTTCTGCTTACTAGAAAATAAAGTTCAAGCGTTGTTTAATGCAATCTTATTGTTCCAAATAAAATTTCTTTATAACTTTTTTTAAATAGGAAATAACTCTCAAAAACAAAATTTTAATTAAAGGAAAAGGTTTGAAAAATGGAACAAACATACTGTTGTTGTTGTTGTTTTTAATGCCCCTTGGCTGGAAGTTCCAGACCACCTGGTTGGACGCCTGGTCCCTGCCTGTCGCTATTTAAACACATCAGACTGTCGCTATTTAAACACTTCGAACTTATTCTGTCACAAGTGAGCGTCATGCAGCGCTTTTAAGAGACAGCATCATTCCCTCCTTGCGAGAGAGTCAAGATCTCCATAGAGGATCATGATTCTTCACATTCCTGCATGATCATGACTTTTCTGCACATGATCCTGCAAGTTCATGCAGGATGGAGTGCCTCCGCATATTACAGGTTCTATCCAGTACCTGCTGCTATCGACATTTGGTGACGACCGTGTCCTCAACCGTTCTTTCTCGCACGAATGGCCACCAAGGTCTACAAAAATTACACCTTGTGACTTTTGGATATGGGCCTACCATAGGCTTCGGGCTAAAGTGTGCGGTTCCGGTTTATACAGCACAACAAGGGTCGGAGTCCGTCTTAGCTAGTTGCCACCTCAATTTCGACCGAGCAACCCCAGGGTCTACATCTGGGAGGGGGGAGATCGTACCCTCTCCCATCCTGTCCGATCTCATAGATGGACACAAACATACTGTTTACGTAATAATTAAACATCAATTATTCATGAAATCCAGATAGTGTAAGTTACGATGAGTTTTTAAAAAACAGGTCGGTAGGCAGGGTATTGACTGGAGAGGACTGCAATGTTTTATATTTAACTTGCTGAATACTCGGGCTTCGCGACGGAATACATGAGTACCATTCATTATGTCAATTGGTTCATTTCATTTAAATTAACTTTATCAGTAAAGTGTTGTCATTCCTCAGAGGAGTTCAGCAGGTAATTGAACGACCGTGATCCAGCATTAAACATGAACTTAAGATTTTTTTATTTATTTATTTTTTTTTTGGGGGGGGGGGAATTAAGCCCTGTGTTAACCCCTTTAAAGGTTGATTTAAAAAAAATCTTAGTGAGCATCTAGAGCATTAAAAAAACCACAATGAAAATTTCAGCTTCCTAGGCCGTATGATTCTGGAGATACAGTGATCAGTCAGTCAGTGAGTGGTATTTGGTTTTTATACAGGGTGATCCAAAAACCACAGAAAAAGTAAAAATTCGATAATTCGAAAAGTATTAACAGTGGCACGATGCGGTTTTCACAGTAATGCCTAGTAAGACGTGGTATTTTTTTTAATAATGAAAAGTGTTATTTTCAGAATAGTTACGTTTGTCATCGAAAGGTAGTGCTGTAGTGGTCCCGGAGCTGCTACCTGTCACTATTTAAACACATCAGCAGCCTGGTACTCTCCGAACTTATTCTGTCAAAGGTGAGCGTCATGCAGTGCTTTTAAGAGACAGCATCATTCCCTCCTTACAAGAGAGCCAAGCTCCCCATAGTGCAACATTCATGCAGGATGGAGTACCTCCGCACGTCACAGGTTCTGTCCAGTATCTGCTGCTATCGACATTTGGCGATGACCGTGTCCTCAACTGTTCTTTCTCGCACGAATGGCCACCAAGGTCTAAAGGCATTGCACCTTGTGACTTTTGGTTATGGGCCTACTTGAAGTCACAGGTATACAGATCTCGGACGATGTCATTGGCCATGTTGAAAAAGGCCATCATGGGACAGGATTTTCAGCTGAAACCCTCTTTGATTCTGTGTAGAGTGTCGTGCCACGTCTGACAGACATTCTCGTGAATAACGGCCGTTACATTCAACATTTGTAATCCTCGCCGGGGTTTCGAACTGTGCTGAGCCACTTTTCAAACTACTGATACAACTGACGTGCCATCTATCGGTGACAAATGTAACTATTCTGACAGTAAAATTTTTTGTTATAAAAAATCGCACTTCTTCCGGGTGCATTTCTGTGTAAACCGCATCGTGCTAATGTCTATACTTTTCGAATTATTGAATTTTTACTTTTTTTCTGTGACTTTTGGATCACCCTGTATACATACATTACAGTATACTGGCCGCAAATGGCACTTAATTATGTCTTACAAGAAACTTGTGGAAAACTCCCACGTAATCTACATTTCTTCGATTCCACAATACATTTAAAAAGACAGCGACATGTGACGAACTACTAAATAGTTTATCGTCAGACTTAGGAGCATAAGGTGGGATTGTCGCTATTATAGCATTTGTGAATAGTTCATAGTGACAATCACATCTCATGCTCCTCGGTGATGAACTATCCATTAAACCGAAACATGTGACGTTCCTTTATTATGTTTTCGTCAGAAGTCGAGAGCTCCAAACGTTTTTCTTGGTAAGTTACTGATATTGAACCTGAGAAAAGTCATAACGAATATTACGCACTAAGTTTAACCAAACATATTAGGTTATTAAAATGCATGAGACTGAATAGTTTAAAAATTAATTCTACGGGGAAACGAAACTTGCAGCGATGAATACCTTTTTAAACTGCGAAGTAATGATAATAATGATGATGATGATGATGTTGTTGATGTTGTTGTTGTTGTTGGTGGTGTTGATGATGATGATGATGATAGTACTAATACGAATAATAATGATGATGATGATGATGATGATAATAATAATAATAATAATAATAATAATAATAATAATAATAATAATAATGGTAATGGTAATAATAGTAATATTATCGTTATTACTCTTATTATTATTATTATTGCTATTCCCGTTCATGCAAGTCTGAGATAAGAACGTGGTAGCCAAAGAAAATTTATTATTGGTACAAATTATCTTTTTTAATATAAATTATTATAATTATTATTATAAATTTATTATTATTTTTTTATTATTGTTTTATTTTATATTATTATTAATTCTATTTCGTACAGCTTTTTATATATACTCTTCATAAAAATTTGTAAATTTCCATGAACAAAATTTAAGAATTCTCCCGCCCTTCAGACCTACCCCCCCCCGCAGAATAAAAAAACTGTTAGTAAGAACGAAAAAAAACAAAAAGTTTTAAAAAAAATTCAAAAATTTTTTTAGAAGTCGAAACTTTTGTGACAATTGGATATTTCGGAATATGGAATTAATACGATAAATATCGTACAATACAGTCGAACCCCGTTATAACGAACTTCAAGGGACCAAAGTTTTTGTTCGCTTTGTCCAGTGGTTCGGTATATCCGACCCATTAAGAAAAATACTGGAGTTCATAAAATGTGTAACTCATTAGTTGCAATGTGTATTCAATAATGATGTATTAAAAATGATAAAATCTATTAAAAATGATCATTAATGAATTAAATCGACTAAGATCGATTACATTAAACTGACATAATACTAATTAAATTACGTGCAATAGGAAAACGGCGGGACCAAAATTTTAGTTTGTTATATCTGTGAGTTCGTTATATACGGAGTTCGCTATAGCGGGGTTCGACTGAATAAAGTTTTTTTAAGCAAAAATTTCGCTAATTGGAAGTTTCTTATATGGAGGAGACTCTATAGCCAAAGCAACTTTTGTCTCATGCCTAAAATTAAATAACAGTTTCTACATTCGATTTTTTAAGTTTTCTCGATTTTTTTTCGATTCTTTATAATTTCACACTTTTTTAATAATTGCAGTTCTCTGCAATTTTTCATCGTAATAATAAAAGCGGGATCCTAAACTGGTCCAGTTTCGATCAGAGTCTTAATAACAACGGATCGATGTTTTCTAAAGCAACTCTACAGGACCTTATGTAAATTGAAATCGCTCCCCGTGAAATCTGGGAGTGAAAACCGTTTTAGAAAATGTACTTTCTCTGCACCCCCTGTCGTGAGCACTGTGTGAAATAAAGACCGGAATAACGGCGGGGGGTTCAGAACCGGATTCGAGTTCTCTCGATGTGGGTTGCGCCGTGGGTGGTTGTATGATGGAAATGAGGATCATGAGTATTGCGGCAATTTATTTTGGAATTTATCAACAATACTTTTTATGACAGATACCGTTTCTAAGTCCACCTCGAATTGCACACGCAATCATTCTAAGTTGTTGGCTTCGCATAGTTCAACATTCTTACTGTGAAGCGAAAAATATTTATTCAGGGGCCAAATAGAGTGACGATCAAATTTTACAGGCCCTAATTTTCCATTAGGCCCAGTAGGTCTGGGCCTAAAGGCCCCCGAATGTTGGGGGCCCCACCAAAATTTTTATTTTAAAAGAAAAAATTCCCAATTCAATTTTTTTTCCATTTTACCTTTTTCAATAGCAATTTTTTTTATATATCCTTTCAAATTTGATTGATAAGTTCATCATATGTATAGTTCATCATATGTATGTTATAGTGTATATTATGGATTAATAAGTTTTCCTGGTTGCATTGTATTGGTGTTTTAATGATGAAGTTAATATGTTGTATTGCTTTTTGTTATTTGATAATGTTCTAGGCTTGTACGCTTCAAATAGCCAATTCTTGGTAAAATGATACTTTCACAATGATTCATGATTATTTTTTTTGTGTCAATTTCGGAAATTTTACCCCCACATCAGTGTTAATGGGCCCCCATCCCGAGTTGTGCCTATAGTCAAGAATTTTCTAAATCGGGCCCTGAAATTTTACTATATCTATGGTGCCCGGTATAAAGGGCTTAAGTAAAAAAAAAGTGATTTTTAGATATTTGTTAGTATTGATAATAAAAAATCTGTTGACTTATACAAAAGGCTTAAGTCTATCGATCTATATATATATATATATATATATATATATATAACAGTTCCATAACTGACTGACTGACTGACATATAACGCACAGACCAAACCGCTGGACCTAAAGGGCTGAAATTTTGCATGGCGATTCTTCTTATAGTGTAGGGGTGCACTAAGAAAGATTTTTGAAAAGTTCTCCTTAGATTTTTTAAAATTAAATTTTTAAGCTGTTTTTGTAACATTCTTTAAAGTTTGTATTCAAAATAATAATCCGAGGGTTATAAAATTTATACCACGAGAAAAATCATAAAAATTCCTTTAAAATGAAATCTTTTTCGAATCTTTACCTATATATATATATATATATATATATATATATACAGGGTGTCTAGCGAAGAAGTCCCTCATTTCAAAATCTCGAAAACAAAGATCTGTAGTAGAATGCAACAAACGGTATATTTATCGTGAAAGCTGTAAGAATTTTATATAATAATTTTCGAAATAGTTACAAAAGCTGCTAACAGATGAAGCTGTTAGCCAAATTTACTGCACTTTACTGGCTCAGGCATGGATTGGTCTCCATATTCGCCGGACCTGAGTCCTTGTGACTATTTTTTGGGGAGCACATTAAATGATACTGTCTACAGGACACATCCCACCCCGCTGGACGAGCTTCAGTCGGCGATCTGTTGGGCAGCTGAATCGATTTCTGTTGAGACACAACAGGGTGTGAGGGCAAATTTTATTGTTCGTTTGTGCCACCTCCGTACAGCGAATGGTGAACATTTTGAAAAGATTGTGATGTAGTGATTGCAAAGACTGCTTGCAAAGAGTACGAGTTTATTTATGCATGCTGATACGAGTTGTAGAGCGCCATCTGTTAGCAGCTTTTGTAACTATTTCGAAAATTGGGGTATAAAATTCTTACAGCTTTCACGATAAAAATACCGTTTATTGAATTCTTCTACAGATCTTTGTTTTCGAGATTTTTAATTTTGAAATCAGGGACTCTTCGCTGGACACCCTGTGTGTATATATTTATATATATATATATATATATATATATATATATATATATATATATTTGGAATTAATTGTATACATTGACCGTTGTATTTTATTTGAATGTACTCCGTAGCGAAGTACGGGTGTTCAGCTAGTCTAATTATAAGATTTCCAAATCTCCACGAACGCCGAAGCCAGGTTTAATTAAAATATAACATTAATAAATAAAATTAAACAAATTGTTGCTTTATTTATAACCTCCAATTCAAGCGAAGAAAAAGAAGTTTATAATCTTTTGGGGAAAACTGAAACGACCCTGAAAGGCACGAGTCAAAGTATTACGGTGAATTTTACAAAAAGAAATAATCCATCCCATTTAAATTTTGCAATCTTTGAAAAATAGCGTTTCGCTCAATTCTCTTCTGTCTGTTACTTTTTGGGAGCAATTTTTGGAAATCCGACTCTTTCGCTTTATCTCCGACGATCATGTTATTAATTACACGCGAGCCGTCTAGCGTTTCCTCCTTTTCCTACGCGGAAAAAAAAAAAAAAAGACTCGGAGAAAATATTAAATCTCTTGCCCATCGTGGAACACAATGAATCACGTGCCAGGAGAGAGGAGGCTTTTAATTGCGTGGCTCAACTCAATCAGAGATGCCGCAACACGAGGACTTAGGAAGGGGGATTTTCCAATTAGGGTCGTCGCTGTGGTCAGCCTCACGACTCGCGATTAACTCGGACCATCTATCTTTTGTTGCTAAGACTCCTCACGGGGATCTATCTCTCTTTTCCGAACTTTCTTCTCGTTCGTTCGGGATTTTTTCCCCCCGTGCTGACATTGACAATACGCGGAAGAATATTATCAAAAATCCCATTAATCGTATTCACCATGACGACTTAATGCTCTATCGACTAAGAGAGATTAATCTATCGCCACGCAGTCATGACGGGATAAGTTTTGGAGGGGCATTTATCGTGAATAAATAATTACTCGGTGTTCATCATAGTGCGCGTTCCGACGAAAGATAGACTAGACAGAAGCGCTAAGCCAGCCTGAACTTGACCGTGCGCGTGAGGACAAAATTTTGTGAGATAGTATGAAGAGATAAATTTTAAGCCATCGGAAAATTTGCATCCTTGCAAATACGAGAAGGTTGTTCGCACTTTATGGAAACGATTTTGATAGTTAAGTTTTATGCATAAATGTCGTATTTTATGCGGTGATTTGTCTCTATCTGATAGCCATGGTTCTTGACAATTGCTCTAGCTCGAATTTTCCGTGAAAGTCAATTTTTGCTTAGTACTGTCATATCAGTTTTACCTCATTCCTCTTGGACCGTTTTCCAAAGTCCGTTCAGTGTTCTTAGATGCCGTTTTCTTAAGTCTTGTATTAACCGAAATCGCAAAAGTCCATAGGAGAAGAGTCGGGTAATTTTACAGGTATTTCATTAAATGGGATACATTTTATTCCTGCTTCTGATTCTTTCTTTGCTAAATAAGCGGCAGTTGATTTAGACGTGTGACTAGAGGCTTTGTCCATAAGAAGCTTAACTTTATCAATGTCCTATCCATATAAGGCTGGAATTTCTTCTTCAAAAATTGGTTCTAAAATATTCTGCTAATAGTAGAGTGAATTAATTCTGGCTTTACTTGAGACTTTTTTTTATTTTTAATTTGTCGTTGCAACAAAATCCTGCTACTATCATGAACTCCTTTGGAACTTTTCAGTACACTGACGTAGCCATTTCGTATGGTCATTCCCGTCAGTTCAACAATAGAAAATGGATCTTTTTTTATTACAGTCACTTAAATACACCCATGCCCCGTCGAGTGTTACCACAAATTTTCATTTTTCTGCAGCTAGGTTTTTTTCATGTAATTTTCTACAATTTGTTTTTCTTTCAGCAATATGCTTTGGCAAAAGCAGAAAAACTTTAGGTTTAAACATCTTTTTTAACTTCAAATCTTTATGAATGATTTTACTTACAGTGCCAGAAGACATTCCTAGTTTCGATGCAATGGATCTTTGAGTCGGCGTATTTTCTTTTAGGATCACAGACTTCACTTTCTTGATATTTACCTGCGTTCGAACAGTCTTAGTATGAGGTTTAGTGGTCATGTTTTCATTTTTACTTTCAGTTAGACGATTTTCCCTTTCAAATTTAATATATTATAAATACCTAATTTTGAAATGCCATAACCGAAATTTTTACACCGCTTTATAATTTGTTGATACGAATATTTCTCCCCGGAGAGTGCAGTTACGTAACCTTCGAGGCATCTATCAATTTGAGGAGCCATTTTCAAAATAAATCTTCTATTTTACATTCCAATCAAAGCAAAACAATAGCAGACGATTATTCTGAAGTTGCCAAATATTTAGGGAGTATATAATAGTTCTTAGGGATGTTCTTTGAGTTTCCAGCATAATCAGAAACTAAAAAGTGGATAAAATGTCGAAAAACAGTTAGGCCGTCTGCACACGGAGCAACTCAAAAGAAACTGATAACTGACTCGAATCACAAACCAGACCGTGATGAGTCGTAACCTATGTAATTGATTGGAGCCATGCACACGGCGCAACTGGTTACTAACCCGTCGGACGGGTTTGTAACCAGTTGCGTCGTGTGCATGGCTCCAATCAATTACATAGGTTACGACTCATCACGGTCTGGTTTGTGATTCGAGTCAGTTATCAGTTTCTTTTGAGTTGCCCCGTGTGCAGACGGCCTAAGGTATCCCAAGTTCACGACTAGCACGAACCGTCGATTTCTTCGGACTGCGTAAAAAAGTCTCTCGCACTCTTTCAACATTCCCTGCTGAAACACCTGGTTGCCCTGGTCTTTTGCCTTTACACAGGCATCCAGTTTCCTGGAACTGGTTGTTACTACCTTCTGATAATCTGAGAAGTCGGTGCTTGATTTGTATGGCACTTTCTCCTAAATTCACGCTGACCAGTGATTAATGACTGGCTTCTTGCAAAGGAGAGCACACAAAATGCCTTCTCCTGCATAGACGTCATCTCCACTTTTTTTCAAAATTTCAAAAATAGCTTAATGACAACAGTGCTGCCCCCAATTGAGAAAAGAATTTTTACAAACTAAAAATTAACATTTTCCCTTTACAATGACTTATTAATTTTAATTTTCTGTTTGTAATTATGGGAAATATTAAATTTTCTATATCGGATGATTCTTTCCTGATAACCCTGAACACGCCTTCACCGTACTATGCAGCCTTGGACCAAAGTTTCGCCCTTCTTATGGGCTCCTTTGCATGACAGAGACAATGAGTACTCTTGAGGGAAAGGAATTCCAATACGCGGAATTTCTCTAAAATTTTTTCTGATCTCTGAATTTTTGTTTCAATTTATACGGGTATAAATTGAAGGGGGAAAAAAATGAGCTGCCTGGTATGCTGAAGGTCTATATGTCTTTGCAATTGGCTTCCCCATATGGGTTTGCTCCATGCATTTTGTCAAATTTGCATCCTGTCTGAAAATCAATTAGTTTGCACCTAATTAGTTTGTTCAGTTAGGGAAATATCACATGATTTCCATTTTTCATGGTTTCAATCACGATTTCCATCATGGTTTCTTTTTGCGTTAGACAAGACCTATAATTTGATTTCTTTTTCATTGCCTTTGAGAATAAAATTTGAAAAACAATGAATCGAATAGAAAAAAATAGAAAATTTGTATCCAATCTGAAAATTGATTAGTTTGCACCTCTTCAGTTAGGGAAATGTATCATGATTTTCATTTTTCTTTCCATGTATTGCGTGAGAGAAAACATATTTTCAGATAATTTTTTCATTGCTTTGGGAGCAGGAAATATGAAAAACAATGAATCGAATAGAAAAAAAATAGAAAATCCGTATCAAATCTGAAAATTGATTAATTTGCACCTCTTCAGTTAGGGAAATGTATCGTGATTTTCATTTTTCTTTCCATGTATTGCGTGAGAGAAAACATATTTTGAGATAATTTTTTCATTGCTTTGAGAGCAGGAAATATGGAAAACAATGAATCGAATAGAAAAAATAGAAAATTTGTATCCAATATAACAATTGATCAGTTTGCACCTCTTCAGTAAGGGAAACGTATCGTTATTTTCATTTTTCTTTTCATGTATTACGTGAGAGAAAAATGAGATAATTTTTTCATTGCTCTTGCAACAGGAAATATGGCAAACAAGGACTCGAATAGAAAAGAAATAGAAAATTTGTATCCGCTCTGAAAATTGATTAGTTTGCATGTCTTTAGTAAGAGAAATGTATCGTGATTTTCATTTTTCTTTCAATGTATTGCGTGAGAGAAGACATATTTTGAGATGATTTTTTCATTGCTTTGGGAAAAGAATATATGGAAAACAATGAATCGAATAGAAAAAAAAATAGAAAAGTTGTATCCATATATATATATATATATATATATATATATATATATATATATATATATATATATATATATATATATATATATATATACTATCCGTGACCCCTCCAAATTTTTTTGCGACCTACGATTTCCGCACCACTGCTCTAGATCATACATGTAACTTGATCGGAAAAGGTCCGAAAGTACAGCTTAAACCCTCACCCAAAATCTCATTGAGAAAGCTTCTTAGCGGGTCGCACGGTATAGTCAGCAGCCATCATTCATAGCCGGATTGCGGATCCTCTCTCTATTCATCCCCTTATCCGGACATCCCTGCAAAGGACCCGTCTGATTGAATTGTAGGACTTCCCCAGTCCGTAATAAATGATGGGACACGCCTATTATCTCGCTCTTTTCCTTTTCAGGGATTCAGCTCGCGTTTCTGTTTACCGTAAGCACGATATTAAATGCAGCCCATTTTCCTTATAATGGCAAAAGCTTTATTTCTGTTGATTTCAATAATATCCGGATAATGCTGGAACAGTTTCAGGTTCGACTGTTATTCGACACAGCAAAAATAAGGCATAGAAGAGATATGTATATATATATATATATATATATATATATATATATATATATATATATATATATATATATATATATATATATATATATATATATATATATATATATATATAATATATATACATATATATCTGTATATATATATATATGTATATATATATATATATATATATATATATATATATATTATATTAAAAAAAAGACAAAGTTGAAAGTGAAAAACCAGCATAAGCTATATTACACTATGCAGTGTGATACTAAAAACATGGGAAGATAAGAATTTAAAAGGTTTTTGACAGCATCTATTCATCAGCGGTGCCGATACTGTCTAAAAACCAATGGATTGTTTCTGATAAGTATGATCTATGCAATAAACATACCTAGACACCGAACAATCCATAAGAAACCATAAGAAATGTATGAAATTTTGCTATCCAAACAAAGAACACTAAGCGTGGCGCTAGACAATGTTGAAGTTTAAACAGTATTCAACCGCAAGGAGACTGACGTCATAAACCTGCAACCATCGAGTTAAAGGAAACATAGATGCAGACTTACAAAGGAGATAGTGGTAATGGAAAATTTAAACCAAAATTAATATTGTATTATTATTTATTATTATAACTTAAGAATGATAATGTTATTTATTATTATATATTAAGAATAAAAATATCATACAACATAATTTTATATAAATATACATTATTATTAAATTTTAATGCATAAATAAGTGCAACAGTTTAAGCTATTCATTAAAATTAAAACTACCAATTATGTGCTTGGAATATATATATATATATATATATATATATATATATATATATATATATATATATATATATATATATATATATATATATATATATATATATATATAAATATATATATATAAATATATATATATATATATATATATATATATATAAACATATATAAACATTTCCGTAACTGACTGACTGACTGACAGATAACGCACAGACCAAACCGCTGGACTTAAAGGTCTGAAATTTTGCATGGTGATTCTTCTTATAGTGTAGGGATGCACTAAGAAAGATTATTGAAAAATTATTCTTAGATTTTTTTAAATTAAATTTTTAAGCTGTTTTTGTAAAAAATTTTTAAAGTTTGCATTTAAAATAATAATCTGAGTGTTATAACATTTATATCACGAGAAAGATCATAAAAATTCCTTTAAAATGAAATCGTTTTCGAATATTTACCTCCACTTTCTGATTTTTGGTGAATTTTTAAATATTAATTTTTAGAATTGAATTTATTAAATGCTGATCACGTGATTTTTTTTGTGATACTTTAAATTAATTTTGCGTGACGTGCATAACAACGAAATAAATTGACGAAAAATATTAAAATACGATAAAAGATAGAATTTAATCACTAGACTAATTGAGATGGAAGTTTTTTTAAGAAATTAATTCAAATTAGCAAGTTTTATGGATATTAATTAAACCTATATCTAAAACAGTTCCGTGACTGACTGACAGACCTCGCACAGACCAAACCGCTGGACCTAAAGGGCTGAAATTTTGACAGTGCATTCCTATAATGACATGGATAGCCGCTAAAAAAGGATTTTTTGAAATTCCATCCCTAAGGCGGTAAATTTGGACACTCCATTACATTTGTATGGAAAGTCGTTTTCTCTGCGACTAATCTCGGCGTCTCTTTGTGCGAATCTCCGATAAAAAATGGTTGAGGAAATTTTCGTTATTGGAAGGGAAAATGTTCCTCAAACTGTACTATATTCTTTAGTATGTTCTATTATATTTAATTTGAATATTTTCTTCTATATTATTATGTCTATAAAAATATCCGTTACGATTTTCATTGTAATTATCCTAAAATGTACTCCGTACCGACGCACAGGTATTCAGCTAGTATATATATATATATATATATATATATATATATATATATATATATATATATATATATATATATAATATATATATATATATATATATATATATATATATATATATATATAATATATATATATAATATATATATATATATATATATATATATATATATATATATATATATATATATATATATATATATATATATATATATATATATATATATATATATATATATATATATATACCTTTTTTTATATCAGCCGAAATTGAATGAATCAACTTTTAATGAATTTGGAAAACAGGGGGTAACCAAATAATACGTATGTCCGAATTAAGGCTTTAGTTTGAATTAGATACCATTTGTCAGTATTTTAAATTTGCTTCAGTTTTTTGTGGACCCTTGACATATAAATAAGCGCCCTCATATACTGATATTAATTGTGATCATCGTGAGAAGATCGTAAATCTAAAAATAATTCTACTCATCATTTCGACGAAGTCGACGCTCACACGCGAATGGATGAAAGCACTTTAGATAAAACTTATGAAAAAATGATAAATAGAGAAATAAAACAGCTAAAAAATAATAATTAATCTCTTTGAAAGAGAATAAAACACTGAGACAGTTCTCAGCTTGCTGTAAGATACAGTTTTGAGATAAACTCCCAACAAATTGCAACCTAAACTCAATTTTTTTTGTTACTTTATTGAGTAAAAGAAAGTTTAAAAAAAAATCTGTTTTTTTCTTTTTTGGAGAAAAAAAAAAGTAAATGGCTTCTTCAGAACAATTTAACCTTTAGCCCTGTGCTCTATTTTAAGAGAGGGTGTGAGAACTTTATTACAAGTACATTTAATATTACTGTAAGTTGTAAGCACTATTGCAGTTCAAATCATATCTATATATATAAAACAGTTCCGTAACTGACTGACAGACAACGCACAGACCAAACCGCTGGACCTAAAGGGCTGAAATTTTGCATGGCGATTCTTCTTATAGTGTAGGGGTGCAGTAAGAAAGATTTTTGAAAAACTCTTCTTAGATTTTTTTAAATTAAATTTTTAAGCTGTTTTAGTAACTTTTTTTAATTTTGCATTTAAAACAATGATTTGAAGGTTATAAAATTTATATCACGAGTAAGATCATAAAAAATTCCTTTAAAATGAAATCGTTTTCGAATCTTTACCTCCATTTTCTGATATTTGGTGAATTTTTAAATATTAATTTTTAGAATTTAATTTATTAAATGCTGATCACGTAATTTCTTTTTCTGGTACTTTAAATTAATTTATCGTCACGGGCATAACAACGAAATAGACAAAAATTATTTTTTTCCTTGCTAATACGGCAGACGATTGGACATTATCCCAAAAAAATATTAAAATACAGTAAAAGATATGTTCCTCAAACTGTACTATATTAACTGTACTATATTCTTTAGTTCTATTAGATTCAGTTTTATTAGATTTAGTTCTATTAGTTATGTTCTATTAGATTTAATTTGAGTATTTTCTTCTACATTATTTATTCTATAAAAATATCCGTTACAATTTTTTTATAAATATATTTTTTCTTTTTTTTTACATCAATTGCATACATTGATCGTTGTATTTATTATAAATATTTTTATAATTTATTAGATTTATTATATTAGATTAGTTCTATTAGATTTAGTTCTATTAGTTATGTTCTATTAGATTTAATTTGAGTATTTTCTTCTACATTATTTATTCTATAAAAATATCCGTTACGATTTTTTTATAAATATATTTTTTCTTTTTTTTTACACCAATTGCATACATTGATCGTTGTATTTATTATAAATATTTTTATACATATTTTTGGCATTAGTTGCATACATTGACGGTTGTATTTAATTTGAATGTACTCCCTAGCGAAGTACGGGTATTCAGCTAGTTTAACACAAAACTATTGAAGAAGTGAATTCACGTAAGATTTTTTAATGCGTAAAGGTAACAGAACTCTTGTGTTTTAGGTTACCGGAAACTTAATAAGTAAAGTGTTAAAGTTTGTAATCCTGATATTATCTATAGTGCTGAACATATTTTTTCTTTCCTAAAATGAACAAAATAACGAATAAAAGAACAGTCAACAAATTTAAAAGATTGAACGTTAATTGTATGAACACACCTCTTAAAAAAATGTGAGGTGTTCAGATTACTTTTTCGGGGATTATTGCTAAACTGTGCGTACTATATGGCGTTAAAACATTCTACCTCTTTAAACTTGGACGGCATGCTTCACAGAAAAATAATAATTCGATTGGTATAGTCAAAGTCATGCTCATAGAAATTTCAAAATTTCTACGAGCATGACTTTGTTGTATAATAAATTAAGGGAGGGGGGGGGGCTACATATTTCGAACTAGTTAATAGTTCATCATCAGGCCGAAGTGCATTAGTGTGGTTGTCGCAATGAACGATTCACAAATGCGAATTTAAAACTTGGTTAATTTTCTCTTAGGTTATAATTTGAGGATTTGGACTAGTAAATTTCCGAGTCAGTTACACTTATTATAAAATTAAAGTATTAGCACGGTAGATTGTGAAAATATGTTAGGTATAATCTGTATCAATAACTCGCGTGACCTCTAAAAGCTAACTGAAAAAAAAATTGCATCTAAAACAGTTTAATGTGACTGCCTACGTTGAAAATGTCATTTTTTGACTGTTTTGGTCAATTTTGTTTTTTGTAAGAATCGTGTGATTCAATCTTTCTCTTTTCAAAACCGTTTTGATTTTCATTGTACATCAATTAGAAGCAGAGTTATAGCTATTTAAAAAAACATCGTCTGCTACAAAATTGAAGCGACAAACAACTTTCCCTCGGAACACGCATTTTTTTTTTTAGCACAAATCTCTACCGTTATCATGATATCTCACATAATAATGCATATAATATGATAAAATTTTCAGGAAATATTTTAGATGCTATTATTAATGAAACGACCCACAATAATTGATGTATAATAAATAGTTTTTTATTTGGGGCGGTTTTTATAAAGAAAGGAATGACGAATTAGGGAAAATTTTCATATTGGATCACAAAATTGTCTGTATTATTTTTGCATTTTAAAATTTCTCTTAGATTATCGGTCATTTTGAATATCACTGTCATATGTATCATGTGTGAGAAGGAAATTTAAATAGTAGCATTAGAATTTTGTGCAGAGTGATAGACGTTTTTGCTAAATTTCATTAAAAATTACTTCAAAATGACCAATTTATAAAAAAGTATGGTATTTACAGATGAGTTTTTGTTTATATTTACCATGTTTTTATTAACTTACTTTCTTGTTTGTGTGTGTGTTTGTGTGTTTGTCCAGTACAAACCTTGCAATCGATTCTTAACTAACTTCCCGACTAGCTAGACATTTGAAACTTTTAGAGTAGCTCAGAACACGATGACAATGCATGTTTTAATACTTTTAGCCATCTTTAAGCATATTTTTACCATGTTTTTATTATTTTCAGTTAATTTTGTTTTGTAGACTAGTGCAGCCATCTGTCGGCCGGGATGGGAACGAAAAGTTAAACGCAAGTTAACTTCCAATTAACTTCATTTTCTTTCAAGTTCATGGGATAATTCATCAAAAAAATTTTTAAAAAGTCTTTATTAATACATAGAATTGTGAAGTTTATATGATTCAGCAGAAAATTTAAAAGCATGGTATATAAAAAGTTCTTTTTATCTTGTAACTAGCTGAAAACCCGCGCTTCGCTACGGAGTACATTCAAATTAAATACAACGGTCAACGTATGCAATTTATGCCAAAAAATAAATATATATATTTATAATAAATGCGATGATCAATGTATACAATTGATGTAAAATATATATCTATCTATATATATATATATATATATTTATAAAAAAATCGTAAGGGATATGCATTTTTTTTGGATAATATCCAATCGTCTGCTGCATTAGAAAGAGAAAAAAATATTTTTTTTGTCTATTTAGTTGTTACGCACGTGACGATAAATTTATTGAAAGTACCAGAAAAAGAAATCACGTGATCAGCATTTAATAAATTAAATTCTAACAATTAATCTTTAAAAATTCACCAAAACTCAGGAAATGAAGGTAAAGATTCGAAAAAGATTTCATTTTAAAGGAATTTTTACGATCTTTCTCGTAATATAAATATTATAACCCTCAGACTATTATTTTAAATGCTAACTTTAAAGAATGTTACAAAAACAGATTAAAAATCTATTTTAAAAAAATCTAAGAAGAATTTTTGAAAAATCTTTCTTAGTGCACCCCTACACTATTAGAAGAATCGCCATGCAAAATTTCAGCCCTTTAGGTCCAGCGGTTTGGTCTGAGCGTTGTATGTCAGTCAGTCAGTCAGTGAATGAATGAGTCAGTTACGGAATTGTTTTATATATATAGATTATTTAATTTTTAAGTGCTATTTTACTAAAAAAAAGACCAAAAAATCCTTTAAAAAATTATTTTTTTATAAAATTGGCTCCGAACGTAGGCAGTCACAAGTTACATGATTACAGATTTTTCAGTCAAGAATCTGTAACCGTATGAAATGAATTCATTGAAATTCACTGTTGATTACATAACACGGAACTAAGAACCGGAAATTTCGTCTGCTAACGAATCATTGGTCGAAATTACTGGAAATCACACAGCTAACGACAATTCCGAACGGACTTCCATTTGGAAAAATTGCTGCAATTTTCTCCAGATTTCTCTGATTTTGCCCGCTGCGGAGCGAAACAATACAAATCCCTAATCTCTTTTCCTTCTTTTTCCTCGGCAATGAGTGAATCACGTATGAACCGATTTTTGTTGTACTCCAGCAACTCGACGAGTGGTTGCGGAAATCCAAGGACAAAGAATACTTACTTGTAGGGGTGGGGGGGGGGGGAGAAATGTTTCCAATTAGGCAGGTTGTCCGTGGTCAATCGAAGCAATGATTGAGTCACTGCAAATTGAATTTGTGTTCCCTCTTTCCTCGCTGACCGCGCTCGCAGACTTTCTGGAATCTTCCCACCCTCTTCAGATTACACGATCCACAGTTACGCATCAATCTCGGCTCTTTCTTGTTGTTCCTAAATAGCTGAAGCGCGCTGTATGTACCTGTCAATACTCCCTGATTTACCCGGACTGAGCTGCTTTTGGAGAGAGCCGTATATTGCTAAAGGAGGGCTGAAAACACATTACATAGTTCTCGAGGGAAGGTTTTCAGTCTCCCGGACATAGCATAAATCAAGGTGCTGCAAAAATCTGAAATGTGTAAGGGCGTAGGTGAAGGGTCAGTTTAGTATACATCCCATTCCAAAGTCAATTAATCTCATATGTGTGTATATATATATATATATATACAGTGGAATCTCGATCGATCGTTTTCCGAATCATCGTTTTCCCTTATCTGTCGTTTATTTCACCCAGTCCCAGTGATCATATTGCTTTGTTATGTTCCCGGATCTATCGTTTTCCCGGATTTATCAGTTCAAAATGTTCCCGAATGTTCAGTTCAGTCGGTTCCTTTAAAAACGATTGATGGATATTCCACTATATATATGTATATATATATATATATATATATATATATATATATATATATATATATATATACATACATACATACATACATACATACATATATATATATATATATATATATATATATATATATACATACATACATACATACATACATACATATATATATATATATATATATGTGTGTGTGTGTGTGTGTGTGTGTGTACGTGCGTGCGTGCGTGCGTGCGTGCGTGTGAGTGAGTGAGTAAGCTTTAAAACTAGAGAGTTAGAAAAATATGGTAGATCACTACGAAACGAATTTCGTTTTAGCGAAATTTATTCCAGAACAATGATTTTTAACATTTTGATGCCAATTAATCCCCGTTATATGAAATCAATTTTCTGTATAACAAACAAATTTCCAACTAATAGATAATTTGAATTTTTTAAAAGCATTTTCTAAAATTTTGTTCACAGTTTTTTTTTCCATACTTTTATATAACTGCTGCAATGCATAAGAACGTTTAATGCAGTTAAGTTATAGGTACGTTGCTGCATTTATTTCGACTTTCATATGTATCAACTAGCTGAAAACACGCACTTCGCTACGGAGTACATTCAAATTAAATACAACTGTCAATGTATGCAATTAATGCAAAAAATGTATAAATATATTTATAATAAATACAACGATCAATGTATGCAATTGATAATAAAAAATTTTTTAAAAATCCTAAGGGATGTTTTTATAGACAAAATAATGTTGAAGAAAATATTCAAAGCAAATGAATATTTGATTTGAAAGAAATATACAATAAAAAATAATAAATATATTTATTATTTGATATATACTTAACTGTATATCAAATAAATCATATTGAAAAAAATTATGCTTCGTTGCTCAGAATTTCTAAATTTTGTACTTGAAAAGATGATTTATAGGTATTTTGCGTAATAAAAAGGGTGTTTTCACTATTATTATTTTTTCTCTTTTTATTTTCAATGAATGCTTAAAATAAGCAATAAGTTTCATTGTCAGTTCTATAAGGTATCCTGTAAATAAAAATTACCATATTATATGCAAAAGAAATGCGCCTGGAACATTTTTAATTAGACCAATTATTGATATAATGGATAATTGATAATTCATAAATAATTAATATTTCATCTTTAAATTTTAACCACTTTTACATATCTATAGTACTAATCACATATTCAAATTTCAAGCAAATCCGTTCAAAACAAAAAAAGTTAGGTTTGAAGGTCCACTGTCCCCTTAACATTTCTATTCTGCTCGCAGAGATTTAAATAGGATCAAAAAAGGATACGTTCCTCGGATAGATATCGTCACGCCCTGAAGTGTATGACCTAATCTAATTAGCCTTTGTGTAGCAAAAGTTGACCCTAGCGCTCTCTAACAAACCCAACTCAATTCTTTAAAAAGTGAACTACTCTATTGTACAAAATCTTCCGATTTTACGAAATTGTTTACACAGTCTTGACATTGAACATTCACGTGTAAATTAATTCCCATGTTGCGGAAAACAGTTTCCATACAACAAAATCTTTTTTCCGTCAAGCACAAATTTTTAATATTTGACACCTAAATTATAAATGACAGATGTCTTAATAAAATCGCCGTGGCACTATCCAGGTACATACATACTTATTTACCATAAACGGGTGTAAGCATATGTAATATTTTTTCTTAGATTTATGAAATTTTTAAACAATTGGCGACTTAAGGCGACAATGGACCTTCAGATTGACAAAAATATGTCCCCAAAGCGATTTTTTTCTTTCAGAGAATGATTCTGCAACTCATCAGCTTTAAATTTAAAAAAAAAGTATGTTGATCCGATCATTATTAACCGAGTTATAAGTATTTTTTTCAAATGTAAACAATGGAAATGTTAGTCAAATTAAAACTTTAAATGTCATTTTCTCAAAACAAGTTTTCATGTCGTTTCGGTAAGTTCAAAATGTTCCATGCGTTATAATTTTTCTTGAATTTTCATAAAATTTCATAAAATGATTATTTATATAAGTTAGAATAAAACTTAGTAATCAATTAATTATACTATTTTAAAACAACTTAAAATTTTTACAATAAAAAAAAAAATTGATAAAATTTTGTATAAAATGACCTATTTTTATCGATTTTTTTCTAGTTTTTATAAATATGACTGTAAATCAAATATTGCTACTAACTTTTATTATAACTATATAAAGGTAGCTTAAGAGAGAAAATTAGATATCTGAGACAAAAATTAATGCGCATGGAGCAATTATAAATAGAGTAATTAACAAACTGATTTTAATTAATATCTTAATTAATTACATCCTGATTTTTGTTTTTTTATTTAGAATTCCTATCTCTAAACAACACTGTATAAGTATACAAAATTTCATAGCAATTGGTTAATAAACCAAAAAAAAGTTTTTCATGGTCCATTGTCGCCTTAAATAATATAGAGGCAATACTTCTTTATTTTCATAGTCTGTGGGACTCTATAACTGTCTCTAAAGAGCCACAAGTGTCAAGGCAATCATTACAGCCAAAACGTGGCCAATCAATGTACAGTCGAACCCCGTTATAACGAACTTCAAGGGACCAAAGGTTTTGTTCGCTTAATCCAGTGGTTCTCTGTATCCGAACCGTTAAGAAAAATGCTAGAGTTCACAAAATGTATAACTCATTAGTTGCAATGTGTATTCAATAATGATGTATTAAAAATGATGATTAATGAATTAAATCGACTAAAATCGACTACATTAAATTGACACAATACTAATTAAATTACGTACAATAGTAAAACGGCGGGACCAACATTTTCGTTCATTATATATCCGTGAGTTCGTTATATACCGGGTTTGCAATAACGGGGTTCTACTGTACTAATTAAATTGCGTACAATAGCAAAACGGCGTGACCAAAATTTTCGTTCGTTATATCCGTGAGTTCGTTATATACCGAGTTCGCTATAACGGGGTTCGACTGTATTTTGTTTTTAAAATAAATATACTTTTCATCTTTCGTCCTATCTGCTCGATTATTTTTGTGAATCTAGTTTTTTACGAGTTTAAGTGTGTTATTGTTTGTTCGTTTGCTTTTATTTATCTAAATCCCACAGATTACAAACAGATAAAAAAAAAAGAGGTTAACGCGAAGCCGCGTTAACCTCTTCTGAGCTTCAAATGTTGCGCAAAAATACAATGTTTGAATATATAACGGATTAAAAGTCGCCCTTCCTCTCTGACACTCAAGCAATATGCAAATTAACGAACTCGGCAACTCCTTCGACGTAGGGGAAGACCTGGAAGGAGCATAAAAATTAAATGAAATAGCGATATGTGGAAGCGTGAAATTTAAATAGGCTTAGCCAATAAATTAGCTCGCCTCTGGGTTGCCTGATGTATCTGGGATCTAATACGGCTTTTTATCTGCATCCATTACCCATAAATGCTCCCCTGTCGACTATAAAACTCCCCCAGCACGTTCTCCGGGAAGTCACCGGTAGGTCACGATTCCCACTTCATTCCTTATTCATGACATCCCAGCTCCGGAAAATTTGTAACTCTGTTGCTACGTTCATTATGACGTGAGACAAACTGATCATTAGATCAGGCGCGTGCCCCCGCCTCCCAAGGAGAAGGCTTATACTTAAGGCTGCAACACTTCCAGGAGGACCTGTCTTAAGGCTGCTGTGTACTAACCCTATTGGATTCGCTCACCTCAATGTTAACCTATGGAGAAAATGTGTCCAAGGGTTGACCACTTGGATTGAAAGATTGTTTTTTTTTAAATTGTATTCCGTAGTAGAGAGAGAAACTTGACACCTTGGAGCATTTTTCGTTTTTTAAATAAAATGCAAACAATATTTTAAAATTTAAATTATTCGGGAGAAAAATCTGTTATATTGCGCCTGAAACGCTCCTCAATTCCTTTGGTGGGCGAAATTTATAAAATGATTCCTGTCGCAAGATGCAGAAAAGTTGAGGCTATCTGAAAATAAGGTAGGTGTCCCAAATATCGCCTACTCTAAGGCCGTCTGCACACGGGGCAACTCAAAAGAAACTGATAACTGACTCGAATCACAAACCAGTCCGTGATGAGTCGTAACCTATGTAATTGAATGGAGCCACGCACACGGCGCAACTGGTTACAAACCCGTCCGACGGGTTTGTTCTAGTGAATTCCAGTGAAAAATTTCCAGTGAAGTCCAGAGAGGTTCCTAATATCGCCTACCTCTGTTCCTCTTACCGCCTACCAGGCGAAATTAGGAGCACCTGTTAAAAGGCGTTGCTAGCAAAGTCTCTGTTTAATGCACTTTCAAATGGTATGAGTAAAATTAGAATTTGGATGCATCTACCTGGTCATTCACTGGATTCTGATTCTTTGGAGCCAAAGTTTACGAAGACAACAGCCAAAACAACTTCAGACGCCATATAGTTTCTGTTGTCAGTGATAAGAGCGTTGTCACTATCGCCGCTGTTAGTACAAACCCAGAACTAAGAAGTTGCTGCATTTTCTCATACATAGCGAGAATCATACGAGTAGGCGATATTAGGCACAGAGGCGATATTTGGGACACTCACCCTACCATTTTTATTGGATTATCAGCATATATGTAGCTGTCAATAGTAGACATATTTTCTCTATAGGTTAACATTGAGGTGAGCGAATCCAATAGGGTTAGTAAACAACAGCCTTAAGTTTGATGAAGTTGTTCGGAGACAAAAAAAATCACACACAAAAAGCACATTTCTGTTTTCTTGGCTTAAAACCTACCATGAACCTTTTAGGATCACATAACCTTAACAGATTGTTTTTACGATGACTACATTGCAAGACAAAACATTCTTATGATGTACTTGTTCAGACGCAACCTTTTGTAAAACTGAACTTTAACCCCGTAAGAGTTTGAGGCTTATTTCTCCGCCACATACTTTCGACTCGAAAAGCGTTTGTGACGAATTATTCCATCATTAATTTGTCTTTCAAAAGTGTCTCAGATGGTAGGTAAAATACCAAAAAAGGAGGTCTCAGATACCAAACTAGAAGATGGAGTAAACGTTTTTTTCCAGCTGAAAGAAAGAGACAAAAAAAGAAGTTAGAAACGCCTAGAGCAGGCTTGCAGAACTCGAAATGTGATGTGTATCATATTACTCTATGAAAAGCTTCTGCGGACCGCGGGAAAATAGGATAGACGGGGAAAATATTTTGTCTAAAATAAAGTAAATTACTGATTATTTAAAAAATTAAATAAATATTAATATTTAATCTATATATATAAAACAGTTCCGTAACTGACTGACTGATTGACTGACTGACATACAACGCACAGATCAAACCGCTGGACCTAAAGGGCTGAAATTTTGCATGGCGATTCTTTTTATAGTGTAGGGGTGCACTAAGATAGATTTTTTAAAATTAAATTTTTAAGCTGTTTTTGTAACTTTTTAAAGTTTGCATTTAAAATAATAATCCGAGGGTTATAAAATTTAAATCACGAGAAAGATCATAAAATTTCCTTTAAAATGAAATCTTTTTCGAATCTTTGCCTTCATTTTCTGATTTTTGGTGAATTTTTAAAGATTCATTTTTAGAATATGTGATACTTCAAATTAATTTTGCCTCACGTGCATAACAACGAAATAGACAAAAAAATATTAAAATGCAGGTAAAAGATAAAATTTAACCAGTAGACTAATTGAGATGGATATTTTTAAGAATTTAATTCAAATTAGTATGTTTTATGGATATTAAACATACACATTAATTGCATACGTTGACCGTTGTATTTAATTTGAATATTTTCTTCTATATTATTTTGTCTATAAAAATATCCGTTACGATTTATTTATATATTTATATTTGGCATTAATAACATACACACTGACCGTTTATTTTTAATTTGAATGTACTCCGTAGCGAATCACGGGTATTCAGCTAGTTTAACTCTAAAGATGTTCAACATTGGAGGGTCTGGGGGAAATAAATTAGGATACGTGTATTGACGTCATTCCACCGATAAAATTTAACCTATATTGTTGAAAAATAACGACCGGTATCTCTCTCACGTCAAAGGTATGAAATCAGAAACCGTCAAATGGACTGGTTCTGTAAATATAACTTTCATTAAATCTGATGCCAAAACAAACTCGAAAACATTCGTGACGTCCGCGGCTCGCAGGCGTTAACGATGATTAAGCGCTTAGCGTGGACCAAAAACCGCCGCCAACAAACCGCGTCCTTATTGATGCCTTTTGGGGTAGAAAAAAAGCCCAATCATAAATTCCAACAAAGCACCTATGCAAATTACGTGTTCCTCCCGCAATAACATTTGTTTCCGATAAGCACCTGCCGTAATACCTCGAGTGACGCCTCGTTTTAACATCCATTATTCCCGAACACCCTTCCCCCCCATAAGTCACTACCTCTACCGTCTTCATAGCTTATTCATAACGGTCCCCACCCCCCGTCTATTCCGCTCCATCGGTATCGCGTCAATAACGTCCAAAAAAGAGTCTTCACCTGCTCTATCTAAATTAAAGATCTCCCTCGTCTTCGACTAATTCTTTGCAACAAATCGATGGACAGCCCTCTCTCTCTTCTCTTTCTTTTTTCTCTCTCTCTCTCGGCCTTCCGTTTTTTTTTTTTATTTTCTTTCTTTTTCTTCTTTCTCGCCCGCTGTCAGTTCGGGTGCCTTCGAAGTTCAAAATGCGAGAAGATTACAAAGGATTAGGTGCTGAATTAAGAGGCACGGTGCCGTTAAAAGGCCGCAGACGTGCGGGCATTAGGTTGAAAAATGACTGGGCTGTTGCTCGAAGCCGCCCACTACCCTCCCCCCCCCCCCACGACGACAAAAGGGATTCCTTTATTGCGGGCTGTTTCAGTTTGTTTTTCTCTTCCAGATATTTTCTCTCTCCGGAGAGAGATTGAAGGGGCCGATAGATCGCGCGTGTGCATGTGCCGTTTCAGGGTTATCGCGAAAATTGTAGCAAAGATTTTCAAGAGAGGAGCGGGTGATGGAATCTCGACGCTTTGATTTGTTGTGTGGGTAATTTTCTTAACATTAACCGTGACCCGGGCTCGTAGGCAGTTAAAAACTCCGGAAGGGGGAGGGGGGACCGAAGTTTTCGATGAAGACGCAGTTAAGAACCCTTTTGGGGTTAATACGTTGAAATTTGAGATAAAGGACTTAAAACTTCGAGGAGGTGGTGTAATTGTCAGGGCCCCCTGCTGTGGAGTCGGTGAGATATTTCGCTGCGAAAATAAATTGAAAAAAAAAATACTCGTTCCTTTTAAATGAGGCTTTCGTTTTCCTAAAATAGCTGTAAAGCTGCATGTGAATACTAGTTGTCACTTTTCTGAAGAGGAAATAGGTGTAAAGTGCATGCGAAACCATGTTTTCACCTCTAGAGAGGAAATAGCCGTAAAGCTGCATGTGGATACTAGTTGTCACTTTTCTGAAGAGGAAATAGCTGCGAAACCTTGTTTTCGCCTCTAGAGAGGAAATAGCTGTAAAGCTGCATTCGAATACTAGTTGTCACCTTTCTGAGGAGGAAATAGCTGTAAAGTGCATGCGAAACTTTGTTTTTACCTCTAGAGAGGAAATAGCCGTAAAGCTGCATGTGAATACTAGTAGTCACATTTCTGAAGAGGAAATAGCTGTAAAGTGAATGTGAAACATCGTTTTTACTTCTAGAGAGGAAATAGCTGTAAAACTGCATGTGAAACCTTGTTGACACCTTTCTGGAGAGGACATGAAAAATATCATGTCTCCAGCGGTATTAAAAAATGAAAAGTTATTATTTTTATTTTTTAATACCGCTGACGATTTTACTGTGTCCCTTTTTTAACGCCCGGTAAATCTTACATCTGGTATTAGCTATGAATAAAACATCGAGAATCGTCTCCTCTGCATCACTTATTTCAGTCTGAGGCATCCTAATTGTTAGCACATTGGCTATCGACACCGAGAATGCAGAATTGAATCCCGGAAGGCGCCACTGAATGTCCTCGTGTCTTTATAGGGCATGGACACATTAAATCCATCCATGGGCTTTGTGCATGGGAAGGAAGGAAAAATCCCTCTAGATTATTGCCCTTAGGGGCGCTCGGATATAATTCATGAGGACGCTGGAGGGAAAGGAATTCCTCTTCATTATTACTAGTGACTGACAAAGTACACTCAATCAACCCACCTCGGAAAGAACCATTATCTGTGATACAAAATCGTCTAAAAATCGTGATCGTATTATGATACAAAGTTTTGGGTGCAAGAACAGCGAAACCTAGGTCCAAGGGTACCTGTTCGGGGATGCATATTTTTGCCTTTAGTACTGCCCAATAGGCAGGTTTTAAGCATTTAGTCATTCTTACAAGGCTCCAGAGGTATTTGGCCAGGCTTCAAGATTTTTCGGTCTGAGGGAACTTACCCCCGTCCCCTCATTTCTTCAGGTCTTGTCATTTTATACGCTACTAGCTGAATACCCGTGCTTCGCTACGGAGTGCATTCAAATTAAATACAACGGTCACTGTATGCAGTTAATGCCAAAAAAATATATAACTAAAAAAAATCGTAACGGATATTTTTTTAGACAAAATAATGTAGAAGAAAATATTTAAATTAAATCTAATAGAACATACTAAAGAATATAGTACAGTTTGAGGAACACTTCTTTTGTTGTATTTTAATATTTTTTTGGATAATGTCCAATCGTCTGCTGCATTAGAAAGAAAAAAAATTGTCAATTTATTTCGTTGTTATGCACGTGACGCAAAATTAATTTAAAGTATCACAAAAAGAAAAGAAACCACGTGAACAGCATTTAATAAATTAATCTTTAAAAATTCACCAAAAATCAGGAAAGGGGGGCAAAGATTCGAAAAAGATTTCATTTTAAAGGAATTTTTATGATCTTTCTCGTGATATAAATTTTATAACCCTCAGATTATTACATTAAATGTACACTTAAAGGAATGTTACAAAAACAGCTTAAAAATTTAATTTTAAAAAAATGTAAGAAGAATTTTTCAAAAATCTTTCTTAGTGCACCCCTACACTATAAGAAGAATCGTCATGCAAAATTTCAAAACTTTATGTCCAGCGATTTCGTCTGTGCGTTATCTGTCAGTCAGTTACGAAACAGTTATATATATATATATATATATATATATATATATATATATATATATATATATATATATATATATATATATATATATATATATATATATATATATATATATAACTTTCAGAACGCATGTTTGTCCCTTTGGAGTTGGATCAAGTATAGTTTCACCATGTGTTCGTCCTGCGTTCCAAAATATGTATGTATATCAAGGCATAATTTTTGCTCCAAAAAGTGCTTACAAATCGGTGCTCTCAGCGAGGGCTTATGAAATTTTAATTAAACGAATATGAAAAATAGTTGAAAATCAGTTTTAAAAATAAAAATTAATATTTTTATTGCATATGCATAGGGTATTTTTTGCCTTATAGCAAAAATTTTAACGGAAACGCTGGTGCTTCGGTAATAAATAAATAAATAAATAAAATGATTAATTGACTCTTTATGCCTTGCGGATATATATAGGGTTCCCATCTATATCAGTTACTCCCCCCTTAACTTCTAAACGGTGACAGATTAGGCCATAAAGTTGCTGTCTAGGTATACTAAAAAGGCTATGCGCTACTCGATGAGACATCTTACAACGCCATCTATCGACAAATTTTGGAATTTGCGTTTTATCTTAAAAACGGTACGAGATGCGGGAAAAAAAGTCAATTACAAAGTTGTTCAGCATCATTGATTTAGTAAGGAAAGAAACCTTGCGCATATTAATACTTAAAACAGAATGTAGAAAACGAACATTTGTTTGGTCACGATTTCGAAAACTGTCATGTCAAAAAGAGTGGAAGAAAGAAACCGAGACACTTCTGTATCTTCAGGATCATTTATTTATGTTGCTGAAAATGCTCTCCATTAGCCACTATACATATTTTTTGGTGAGGTTGTCTTTTTGAGCTTCGTTCGCGTTTTACGACGCCATAGTGTTTAAAATCACGACCAAATAAATATTCATTTTTTACATTCTGTTTTGAGTATTAATGTGCACAACGTGTCTTTTCTCACTAAATCGATGATTCTGAACAACTTTGTAATTGACTTTTTTTCCCGTATCTCGTACCGTTTTTGAGAGAATTTTTGAGAGAATCGCTAATTCCAAAATTTGCGATAGATGGCATTGTAAGTTGTCTCATCGAGTAGCGCATAGCCTTTTTACTATACCTAAACACCAACTTTATGGCCTAAGCTGTCAACGTTTAGAAGTTAAGGGGGGGGGGGGGTTGTTTGTAACGGATATAGGTGGGAGCCCTGTATTGTAGAGTTTCATTCGATGATATCTCTGAAAGAAGACTTTAGACAACAACGACCTAAGTTTATTTTTCTTTATAGTCTTAAAAAGATCACAGATATATATATTTCAAAGTCACGTAGAACTACATCGAAGTCCAGCAAAAGACTTCAGATGTGACACAGAACACACATGCACAATAACTGTCCTAGAGTTAACACAGCAGCTGAGCTTCAACTGAGAAATGAATCAATGAATGAAAAACTTTTGGAGACGATTTCGGCATGCTTATATACCCTTGGCGACATTTTCGATTGTTCTAGAGCAGGGATCGGCAAACTTTTTTTTCAGAAAGGGCCAGATTGTAAAGATTTTGGGCTCGGTGGGCCAAGTAGCAAACATGAAGATATGAATGGGTAATTTTCTCATAGAACAAAACAACGTTAATTTTTTTTATTATGAAGTGATACTTTTAGATAATATTATAGACATTTTACTAACATTTAGCCAAAAAATAAATGAATAAGAGATTTACATCTACATATTAAAAAATGTTATTATTAAATAGATTAAAAATTCTAATGCTAAGAATGTAATTGTTTTTCTTGAAATAATATTTCATCATACTGGAGTTCGAAATTAGTACTTTCTACCATTAAAGTTGTTTGCAAATGGTCATCTGTTAATAATGATCTGAATTGCGATTTTACATACTTCAATTTCGAAAATGTTTTTTCGCATTGGTAAGTACTCCCAAATACGGATGTAAATCCCCGTGCATATGATTTTAATTGAACGTATTTATCTTCCGAAATATATTTGTAAAATTCGGTTAGATTCTTTTCTTTAAACATCATTTTTAACATATCATCACCAAACGAGAGAATACGACAGTAGCGCCACTCGCGGTCATTATTCACAAATTTTCAACTCAACTATAGGCCGTTGCATAATAGCGAATAATTTGATTTATTTTTCATGTAAAAATAACAATATCATCCCGCTGGCCGGATTAAAAACAAGCGGCGGGCCGTAGTTTGCTGACCCCTGTTCTAGAGATCGAAAACTGTCGCCAAGCTCACCACAATTCTATGCTTTTGACTATCTATTTTCAATGTGGGGATATCGGGGCCTTGGGATGTTTCTTAGGCTTGACCTGCATCATATGAGAAAGATTCCCTTCAAGGTGACCGACTCGGCCAGGCCTCCTGATGAAGAGACTGGTCGATCGGCTATTTGCATTTCCATTTTTTAAGTGTTTTTTTTTAAACAACTTTTGGTTCCAATTGCATCTACAGAACCTTGCATCTATGCTGCTATAACGCAATTTGCATATTTCTGTGATTTTTTTCGATAGTTAGTTCCAATTTTTTGTTTTTAGTAATCTTTTATTTGAGATTAACTGTATGATATAACTTTTATCAGTAACCGTATAATATATGCAGGGCCGGATTTTCCTATAGGCTAATTAGGCTTCAGCCCACGGCCTCAAGATCAAGAGGGGCCTACATTCAAATTGCTTGCAAAATTAAAATTACACTCTTCTAAAAACAGTGAACACTAAAACACTGGACCGAAAATAATGAGAAATTCTACGCATATGACTAATAAACAAACATAAAAATGTATTGGTTAAGATCAACTCGTTCGGCTCATTGGGTCTGTTCCGACTACAACTTTTTTGAATCTCATTACGGAGACACGTCACTTGTGACGCGGGACTGTTCTTGGATTGAATCAGTTCTTAAATAATATAACTATTAACATAAAATTTAATATGATATAAAATTTGATATTTTCTTTTTTGTGATCTGGATTTTGCTTGAATAAAGTTCCATTTTTGGTTTAGTTTAAGACTTAAAATTCAAAATAATTCATACTTAAACTTTAAATGCGAATTATTATGAAATAAATTTATCTGAATTGAATTCGGTTTAACCTTCAATGTATTGAATATATATATAGGTTAGTACCAATAACAACATGTTTCATTTAATATATATTTATATATATCACAGTAATGATGTATTTTATTATCTCTCATGTAATTTACAAATTTAAAAATGAGAGGTGAAAGGGCCTCATAAGTGGAATAGCCTAGGGCCTTTTTTCATCTATCCCTGAATATATGTATAAGTCATAGGTATTGTATAGTGTGGTTCACTCGAAAGAGACCCCGAATATTCTGTAACAACTCTCGCTAGGAAAAAGCAGTTCGAAGAAAAAAAATACGCCACATACCTTGACGTATGTGTCATCGACTGCATTACACGCGAGGCTGGAAAAGATCTCCGTATTCTGCCAGATACATTTCAACGCGGCTCTCCATGTTCCCGAACGTATTGGCTTAGATATCGGGGAAAGGGTATAGCAGCAATTTCAAGTTGGATGTTTTCCTTGAAATCATCCGGAGGGCGAGGCTTGTTCCGATAGACTTTTCCCAAAGGAAGAAGTCTGGCGGTGTCAGATCCGGCGATCATGGTGGCCAAAGCTCCTCTAAGATTAATTTGTTGCCGAAGAAGGACTCGATTTCCGCCATGATCCTTGCCGATGTTTAACACTTTGCTCCATCATGCTGGAAGTAAACTTCCGTTAACGTGCGATCATCCGGTTGATTAACGAATTGCAAAAAAATATCCAGGTACACATCGGTGTTAAAGAAAATGGGGATCATGATGCGCAACCGGATCATCGCGCAACACACACCAACTTTTTGATCATGGAGCGGTGTTTGGTGTATGACAAAGGATTTTCAGCGGCTCGTGTACAATGTGAACAGAGGTCACTTTCAACATTGCACGTAATGCAATCGATTACACATACTTTGAGTTATGCAGCGTATTTGATTGGTTCATATTGTTTCATTCTAGCGAAAGTTATTACAGAATATTTGGGGCCTCTGCCGATGGAATCACCCTGTATAACTTTTCTCTCTATACATATAATATCTGTATAAGTTGTAGTATGTTTTATACAACTTTTATCTGTATGCGTATAATACCTGTATAAGTATCATATAACTATTATTAAAATCGGTATAAGTAAAATGCATTAAGTTTCTTTTGTCTGTGTTTCTTCTGAATATCGCTTAACAATATCCCACGTCTAATAACTAGTATCCTCTAAATTAAGAAAGTAACGTCCGAAGATATCTTCCTTTCACTCAAGTCAGTTTGTCACTAATGAACAAATAAAAAAAAACACTCCTCTGAACTAACACTGTGGCCTTTATTTGCCGATTCACTAACACAGATTTGCAGTCGTCGCAGAAACAGAGTTCATTTTCTGCGTCATTCAGTTCACAAGCTGAACAGCATACAATACGCATTCTTGATCTGGTGAATGGCACTGGATGCAACTTACGATACGTATCGCAACCAAACAGCTGCAACAGCGATTGTGCGTAATACGAGTGAGAGAGTATATTATAAGTAATACGAGAGTCGCTTGCGAACAAATCTCTAGTATGTAGTACTAATGTTTACTTTCCTCATCAGAGGAAAATTCTAAGAACTTTTGGACATAAATTTTGATAAAAACATGTCGTATTCATTTTAAATGTGTTTCACGACACTGAAGTTCTATTTTGTTTTTTCTAGGTCGTCGAGGCAAAAGAGGAATGAAAGGAGAACCAGGTGATCCCGGAACGACGGTAAAATTTCATATATTCATTTTCCTATTCATACTCCTCGCGAAATATAAGACTTTTGAATCAAGTCAAAATTAACCCATTCGGGCTTCACGCTTTAGTTATTCATTCCATGTGCGACAAAATATATCAAAACAGCACAAAATATTTGGGCTATTACTTTAGCCGGGAAAAATAAATAAAAAAACTCCCACAAAAACTGTACCCACAAAAACTGTATGTGGTGCTGTCACGCGTTGGATGGGAAACTTCTTGGCATAGGCATAATACAGTGGAGTCCCGATAATCCGAACCTTTGTAATCCGAAAATCCGCTTAATCCGAAACCAAAAGTCAAATAGAACTAAGGTTACAATAAAACTACAGTGATACTAAATAATATAAAGTATATTTCTGAAAATTACAAGAAAATTCAAAGTTAGACAACAGTAGTATAATAAAGTATGACACAGTAGAATAAACGACACGTGTTTATGCTAATGCTAAACTGACACTAATCCCGTCTGCACACGGAGCAACTCAAAAGAAACTGATAACCGACTCAATGCGCCGTGTGCGTGGCTCCATTCAATTACATAGGTTGCGACTCATCACGGACTGGTTTGTTATTTGAGTCGGTTATCAGTTTCTTTTGAGTTGCTCCGTGTGCAGACGGCCTTACAGTAACGACACACCTCTCCAACTGTCGAGCACTCTGACGTATTGTTAGAACAACTTACACTCTACAGTACTGTACTAGGCAGCGTTCCGCTGTCTTATCACCCATTTGGTCCCGAGATTTGGTTATGTTTAGACAGCTCTTGTGAAATAAACTGTGTAATCACACGTAATATGTAATATTTATGTAGTCACACGTTATTATGAAATTTAAGTTTATTTTAAGAATGATTTCGCTTAATCCGAAAAATTCGTTAATCCGAAAAGGATCTGGTCCCAATCATTTCGGATTGTCGGGACTCCACTGTACACTTCGAAAGCGCGAGATTGCCACATTCCTACATCGTTTCGGGGGCAGTCACGTGATTATTTCTCGCTTGGCGCAATGACTTTACATGGATGGCGATTAACTGATTTTTGTGCCCTAGCTATCTTCGACGCCGAGGACTATTTATTTTTCGCTTGCCCGTGCTATCTAAACGGTGGATTCCTCGACTAAATCAGCCATACTTTGCGCGGCCATACGCAACCTTAGAGCCTGTTAACACTGAATCCGACAGAGTCGGCGTTACTCGCATTGACATATTTTTAACCGATCACAGACTGTAGTGACCTCGGGGGTTTTGTAGCTCGTTTATGGTTTCCATGGATACATAAACTAGTACTCTTTCCTTACATATATACATATATCTTGTTTATTCCTATATATTTATAGCATCTACAATACAACATTTCCATTATCAATTGATCATTGTCAATCCTCAATCAGAAAAATCCTCAATCGAAAAACATCATGCGTACGAACTGAGTCATAACACAGTTCTATCTAAAGTCCAGCATAGAGACGGGAAGCACGTCTCATAATTATCTCTCCCCTTCTCCTTCGTCTTTCCCTTTCTATACCCCCTCTTTCCGAAGACTCCAGATCATTCTAGAAGCCTCCGCATCGGCGTAGGAAAAAAACCGACCTGCGGTCAGCCAGTGTGTCGGAACATCTGGTCCCCCGGTGATGGCCGTAATCAGTTTGCTTTGAACTGTCTGTTAATGGATTGTTTAACGACCACTGTCACTCTTTCTTAAAATGGTCGCAATTGTAAAGTCTTTTCCCAATTAGGAATGGGCAGAGCACTACTATGTGGGTAGGCCTCTGACACAGACATTAGCAATAAACAGGAAATCCAACGTAAATAAAGCACAAATAGCAATAAGGTGCAATTTTGCATACAAACTAAGCCAAATTGGCTTAGTTTTCGGCTTTTTGAACTGCCACTAAGTTCTTTGCACTGATGAAGAAGCTCCTTTGCAGCTTCGAAACGGCCGTATGCAAAATTGCGCCATATTGCTATTTATGCTTTATTTACGTTGGATTTCCTGTTTATTCCTCGAGCACAAAAGTTTTGTCTTTTCTTTTCAACAGACATCAGCAGTTCCGTGGCAAATCGTTTGGATGTCTGTGACTGGTTAAAAATGTTCCGATGCGAGTAACGCTGACACTAGCAGACGCAATGTGAACGAGGTTATATGGTTGCTACATTACGCAGGCCGCAGCATACTACACTGTACCTCATAATAATTATTATGAGGTATAGCATAGTTGTTCATTATAATTATTTTTACTGTTATTTTTTACGTTATTATATTATAATAACGTAAAAAAATAACGTAAAATAAAACTCAAAACCTCAAATGTATTCAGACGTTTATGTGAAAACAAGTGTGACTTTTTACGTCGCGACAAACTTTTGACTATTTTAGTCACATCAGGTTTATACTTACTACAAGCTACTCTCAATACGTCATCAAGGTGAGAATCACTAAGCCGATTTCTGTGTACGTTCTTAGCCTATTTCATTTTGGAATGGGAGGATTCACTAAGATTCGTTGATGTGAACAACGTAAGTATCAGGTGGCACATTTTTGTATTTTTCAGGCACTCGTTTTCGAAATTATGTTTACAGAAGCATCTGCCTGATAATGAGTGTGAGTGACTCGGGTCGCACATAAAATCTTCGTGGACCTCATGCGGCCCTCGGGGGGGGGGGGGGGGGGGGCAAGCTTGTATGTGCCGTGCTACAGCTTTTCCTCGGGGAGCTTGGTGGGCCGCAGTTTGAATATCTCTGGATTAAATTATATTTTCATTATATGAATGATACATAAATATGTTTTAGCAGAAATTCATCTTACACATATATATATATATATATATATATATATATATATATATATATATATATATATACATAACATATATATATACATATATATATATATATATATATATATATATATATACATATATATATATATATATATATATATATATATATATATATATATATATATATATATATATACATAACATATATATATATATACATATATATATATATATATATATATATATATGAAACTTTATTTTTGTTTTCTTTTTGGTTCTTTTCAGGGACCTATAGGCCCTCCAGGAAAACCAGGATTTCCGGTAAGTTAAAATTAATTTTTATTCTTTTTTAATTGAAATAAAGTTTTCTTCTATTGATATTTAAAGAAACTATAAGAAAGTCAAGAAAATTACGGAATTTTGACTCTCGGACTCTAAAGTATAAAATGGACAATGTGTTTTTACATTCAGTTTTAAATGTGTAAATCACCACTGGAAAAGCTATGCAGTCCGTATTGCCACGGGCTGCTTTGGATTCTTTGACAGTTGCGAGGAGATAACGATACGAATTGAACGAAATGTAAAAAATATATCCCTTGTTAGGCAATCTTCATACGCTTAATGTTAACTAAAATGATCTGGAAGTTGTCTGCTGGACAGTGGCGTAGCTAGAACTTTTGCCGCCCGGGGCGGTCTCCAATTTGCCGCCCTTTCTAAGTTAATCAATTGGTGGTTTTTATAAATTAATTAACATAAATAAATAATTGTAATTGAGACAAACTATAGGTGGGGAACTTTTTTACCATTGGACGCCATATTTAAATTTGGCAGTAATAAAGGAGGCCGCTTAAGTTGATATGCCTATAAATGCAACTTTTATAAAGACCGCAAGAAACTTACGGAGGTCGCAGTTTCCCCACCTATGAGACAAAACATATACCTAATTTATAAAAAAAATTCCATAAAATATGTTTTATTTTATAATTTTATATTTATAAATAAATATAATTAATTTCATTTCCTTTTCATAAACAAACAAATTGTACACATATGTGTATGTAAACAAAAAATATTTATATATTTACTCTTCTAACTTTCATAGTAGAAAAATCGTGTATAATGCTCTCAAAATTAATATTATTTGTAATTTCTTATTCTATAGACAATATTGCAAGATTTTGTAGTCTTAAATCTCTCATTGTCTTAAATCTCTCATAAGAAAATTTTTTATCAACTTCAATTTGGAGAAGCAAATCCGAGCTGTATCCGAGCAAAATTTTTAGAGATAATATTTTCAAACCTACATTGACTTGACGATAAGGAAAAATATTCGAAATCATATAGTAATTCATAATTTGTAGAAATCGAATAGTAAACTTATGAATTGAACAAGTGTTTTTTTACAACTAATACTAAATAAAAATATGCCGCCCCAAAATATGTGCCGCCCGGTGCGGACCGCACCCACCGCACCCCCCTAGCTACGCCACTGCTGCTGGCTAATAAGTGTGCATTTGACAAGTGTTGGGATTTTAAGCATGGAAGTATCTTGATATACAGGGTAGCCACTATACATATTTGCACTCTGGACTGGATTATTTAGTCCGTGAGGTGGTCTTTTCGAGCTACGCTCGCGTTTCACGACGCCACAGTGTTGAAAATCACGACCAAACAAATGTTCATTTTTTAGATTCTGTTTTGAGTATTAATGTGCGAAAGGAGTTTTTTCTTACTAAATCGATGATGCTGAACAACTTTGTAATTGACTTTTTCCCCGTATCTCGTACCGTTTTTGGGATAAAAACGTTACTTCCAAAATTTGCCGATAGATGGCGATGTAAGTTGTCTCATCGAGTAGCGCATAGCCTGTTTAGTATACCTAGACACCAACTTTATGGACTAAGCTGTCACCGTTTAGAAGTTAAGGGGGGGATGTAACGGATATAGATGTGAACCCTGTATAAAGAAAACACTAATTGAGGATAAAGAGAAAGGCCAATACAGGTAGAAAGAGTTGCTGATATCACTAATGATCCATGACTGGGTATAACTTAATTAGGTCCGTGGAAATCTATAGGGCGAAGAGATGCGTCTCCTGTTTAGCTCATGATTTATTCGGCACCTCAGGCGTCGGAGGCCGACTTTTTGCACGGTGCTAACGCAGATTTATTCGAGCAAACCCAGAGACTAGTTTTGGGGGGACTCGTACTCTCCTCCCGCATTTCAAACCACGCGGAAGGACTTTCTGACCTACTGAATTAACGTGTCCCCACCTTGAGTGGCGCTCTTCGGGATTCGAACCGAGCACCCCCAGTGCCAACGCGTTAGCCTGCTCCGGGAGGTAAGAAGAGTGTGAGCGGAATGTGAGAATCAAATCCAGTGGTGGGATTCAGCCGGTTCGCACCGGTTCTGTAAAACCAATACCCAATGTAGGTATCGGTTCTGCGAACCGTTTGCTAATGAGCACCAGCTGCATCGTTCACAGGACAAACATTTTTAAAAAATAAACCTACTCTACACTGGGTGGCCGGTCCAGTCTAATTGGAAAGATATGGAATCCTATTTCTACAGAGCAAAATTGTTAAGAATAAATCACGCAGCCTATGATAAAAGCAAAGAAAATTGCAAGTGAGGACGCCAATCAAACAGCAATATGGAAATATCTTCAATAATTGTTTGTCAAGCATTTAATATTTTTAAACTCTTTCCTAAAAATAATCTAGTTTTGTGTACCTATTTATTGTTTTCATTTGAATTATAAATGCATGAATTATTAAACTACCTTTTGGTATATCTTTTGGTATACTTAAAATGGTCATTAGGACGTAGAACCTGTTGTTTATTTATTTGAATTCCACCACTGATTACCCCCCCCCCCCTTTCCTGTCTTCGCCTCTGCTACCGACTCCTGTGAAGTTTTACTAAATTCTATTGTCAACCACATTTACAACCTTTGTCTAGAAAGTTCGGTGAATGTGTCTATAGTCACAATGAATTGTTGTCTTACATGAAACAGCTGTTATTGTCTTTCGAAGTAATGCCCGTAGGCGGTAATGCACATCTGGGAGCGGCTTTACAAGTCTTGGACACTCCTGGCGTAGTCGTCTTTAGGGATGGCCTTCAGCTGGGTCGTAGCATTACGTTGGATGTCCGAAATGCCCGAAAACCTGTGGCCCTTCCTGGCTAATTTCAATTTGGGGAACAAGAAAAAGTCCGGGGGAGACAAGTCTGGGGAGTAGGGTGGGTGATTCAGGGACACAACTCACCTGTTGGCCAGGAACTGCTGCACCAGAAAGACAGTATGTGGCCGGGCATTGTCGTGAAGCAAGGTCCAGTTGCCTTGCTTGGCATACTGGGGGCGTACCCGATTGATCTGTTGCAGCAGACGTTTCAGTATATCCACGTACTCAACAGCACTTAACGTGGTGCTCTCAGGGAGGAATTCTTTATGGATGAGACCCTCAGAGCCGAACACCACGAGCATTGTCTTGATACGGGATTTCTCACTTCGCACCTTCTTGCTTTTCGGCGACCCTGGACCCCGCCACTTCATACTCTGACGCTTGCCGTCGGGGTCGTACTTCAGGCACCAGGTCTCGTAACCCGTGACAATGGTTTTCAGGAAATTTGGGTTTCGATCCGCCATGTCGATGAAGTTTCCACTGGCGTCAATCTGAATTTGCATTTGTTCTGGCGTCAAAGTGTGGGGCACAAGTCGGGAGCAAAGCTTGCGTTTACCCAAATCCCGGGTCAGTATGAGGTGGGCCATCTCACGACCAATTCCCATTTCCTCCGCTATCATTCGCACTGTTACACGACGATCCTTGGCCAACAATTCCTTCATTTTCTGTACGTTGTCCGGGGTGCGTGCAGTTACAGGCCGACCACTTCGGGGGAGACTTCAATGGCGTTCCGTCCTTCTCGGAAGCGTTTAAACCACTCCATACACGAACTTCAAGGTGACAGCACGTTCTTCGTAAACTTTTAGTAGCATTTCATGAGTCTCTTTCGCTGAGTTTCGAAGTTTGAAACAGAACAGCATATTCGTTCGCTGATCCATTTTGAATTTCGACCGAGCGCACAACACCTTCACTCTACAATGAACTGTTTCCACACGATAAGCTAACTCACAGCGCCGCCGCTCAGGATTTGGTTTTGACCATTCTTCACCTGTCCGGCACGGTATGCGCCGGTTGCAAACTATTACGACCGTGAGCACTATGACGTCAATCACCGAACTTTCTGGACAAAGTTTGTATAACACAGAATTTAATAGTCCTCGTCTTTGTGAATTGTCCATACAGACAATCCCTCCCAACGCTCTGCGGTCTGGTGAAGAATTATTTTAATCCATTCTTTATTTATTAGTTGCCCTTCTCAACTTTTATTGTACGTTTTTAAGGAACCGTGGGTTCGTGTTTTGCTCATTTTCGCACAACTAATTGTACACACGGTCAATGTAACGTTATGCTAAGGAAGTGGATTAGGACGCATTTATTTAAAAGGCTTCACTGCGTGGTTCCGAAGCTATTATTTGTGTAGACAAGTTTGCATTTTTTTCCCCTTTTCGTTTCTAAATGGCTTATGAAACGCTTTCTCTCTCTTATCCCTATCCCAAAAGGAATACATGCGACAACTAAACTCTTTTTGACTGTGAACAAGTATTTTGTACTCACTCCTCTTCGAAAGGGCTGTAGATAAGAATGCATTTATTTAAAGTGCTCCGAAGCACGACATCTGACCTTTTCATTGTTCCGATAAGTATATTTTTTTTGTGTCTGCGTATAGAAAAGAAAAGTCCGCTCACTCATTTTGTGACATACTGTAATGGCAAATGCATAATGCACTCGTACAAATAAATATCTTCCGAAGTGCAAGTGGCTTAATAATTTTTATTATAAAAATGCAATTGAAAAGTCTAGATTAGTCCTTCAAGGTAGTTCACTCGCCGGACAGATATTTTAAAATCATCCCAGAAAAAACAGAGTTTTACTATTCGAAAGTGCATTTCGATTTTTCGGATTGCTTTTCTCATAATGTGAGACTCGTACATGACGAGGGAGTAAAATCGGAAAAGAATACATACATATATATATATATATATATGTGTGTGTGTGTGTGTGTGTCTATATATATATATGTATATATATACATATGTATATATATACATATGTATATATATATATATATATATATATATATATATATATATATATATATATATATATATATATATATATATATATATATATATATATATATATATATATATATATCAATCATCCCCAGAATAGTTCAGTGGATGATTTCCGCCCTCAATATTAGGTTCGGTTTCGAATCCCGGTTCTGATTACAAACACTGTGAGTGGTGTACGATCTTTGGAGCTGCAAAGTAGAATAGTTATCAAACGCCGGACTAGTGAATGCTTCGAAACTGTGCCAGAGGACCACGGCTTGAGGCAGTAGCTGCCTTTCGCCATTTAACTCGGCATGATTTTCTTGATACCCTCCTGCATAGCTTTGGATTTGCCGCCGAACCTTTCTGTCCGCTAAGCAATCACCTTGAACCCATGGACAGACTGAACTTACGGAGCAATAACTTCGGTTATATCTTATATTTTGTATTTCTCTCTTTTATGTTGTGTTTTTATCTGCTAATCTATATATTGTTTGTAATAAGTCTTAAGCATTGGAAATAAAAGAATAAACATTTACTTACACACACACACACACACACACACACATATATATATATATATATATATATATATATATATATATATATATGGTGCCCGGTATAAAGGGCTTAAGCCAAAAAAAGTGATTTTTAGATATTTGTAGTATTTATTAAAAAAATTGACTTGTATAAAAGGCTTACGTCTATCAATTTTGTTTACCAAAGTACATTTCTTTGTACAAAACACTGAAGTCGAGATTATATTTCTGCGATTGGTATAAAAGCCAATAACTTGGTATATTTAAATCACTGTTTTTGACTTAAGCCCTTTATACCGGACACCATATATATATATATATATACATATATATATAAACATGCGTACATTATATACATATATGTAAATATAATTCCAATTTAATGATAAACAGTCACTTTATATTTTGCCCCAAAAACTATCTTATAATGAGAAGAGAAACATATGCATAAATGAGAACGGAGTAATAGAAATCCATATATTAAAGATATTAAAACAGTAATTTAGATGCAAAAGATATGATATTATTCGTATTTATGCTAACTTAAGTAACGAAATGTGTTACGTATTAATATTAACTTCTTTTTTGCTTTGAGCACTAGCAATCCAAAATAATTAACTCCAGGCGCGAGATCGATAAACTTGAGTTCCTTGCGGTTTACACAAACAATACTGCGTGGTTCAAATTACCTTATAAACCTGCATGATCTGACTCATTACCCATTGTTCCCATGATATGTCATATTAACTTCTACCGCATGACTCTTTTCCTAACTATTACACTTCGTAGTCAAAATTGCATTAGCGTTACATTCTGCATTATTAATTCGTCTTCCAGGATTAATTACTTTGAGTAAAGAGAACTGGCATGAATTTAACATCAGTTCCTGGCGTTTGTCTGGATTGTGTACTAGCATGTTTAATTCCGCGATTGCAATTAAAGCCCGAATTTTAGCCATTTTGTATTTATAATCATTGATTTCTCTCTCTATTCAGGGAGCTATCGGAATTGACGGACCCAAAGGAGAACCGGTAAGTCCTTGTTTTAATTATAGATTTCCTTTTAACACTTTTCTATTTAATATATATTTATTTCAATTGGAGTTGTGATCGTACTCAAGGAAACTTATAGTTATTACTTAAGGTGACTACTTAAGTTAGTTACTTTATTAATTTATTAATAAATTCAAATTAAATACAACTGTCAATGTATGCAATTAATGGCAAAAGAAAATAAAAAATATATTTATAAAAAAATCGTAACAGATATTTTTACAGACAAAATAATGTAGAAGAAAATATCCAAATTAAATCTAATAGAACATACTAAAGAATATAGTACAGTTTGAGGAACATTTCTTTTACTGTATTTTAATATTTTTTTGGATGTCCAATCGTCTGCCGCATTGGAAAGAAAAAAATTATTATTTTTTGTCTATTCCGTTGTTATGCACGCGACGCAAAATTAGTTTAAAGTATCACAAAAAGAAAAGAAACCACGTGATCAACATTTAGTAAATTCAATTCTAAAAATTAATCTTTGAAAATTCACCAAAAAATCAGAAAATGGAGGTAAAGATTCGAAAAAGATTTCATTTTAAAGGAATTTTTATGATCTTTCTCTCGGGATATAAATTTTATAACCCTCAGATTATTATTTTTAATGAAAACTTAAAAAAAGTAACAAAAGCAGCTTAAAAATTTTATTTTAAAAAAATTTAAGGAGAATTTTTTAAAAATCTTTCTTAGTGCACCCCTACACTATAAGAAGAATCGCCATGCAAAATTTCAGCCCTTTAGGTCCAGCGGTTTTGTCTGTGCGTTATATGTCAGTCAGTCAATCAGTCAGTCAGTCAGTCAGTCAATCAGTCAGTCAGTCAGTCACAGAACTGTTTTATGTAGAGAGATACTGTATATTTAACGCTTCCTGTGACAACCGCAAAGTTACATTCTGCCGCGTGGCAGCAGAGAAAGTAAAGTAACTGCAAAATTACATTCTGAAGAATGGCAACAAAGAAAAATAAACAATTGCAAGAGAATAAAAAATAGAATGTTTTACAAGAAGGTTATGTTGTTTCTTTTCTTTGTGTTCGTTTTAAAAAAAATTTTTAATGAATAATAGGATTTTCGAGGTCCCTGATGTAATATATTTTAGAACCGTCGCTAACAACTGAATAACTTAGACCTGTTGCTACATATCTGCAACAAATGGCGGCACTTCCGTTTCACAGAAGATTAGGAATGTTATTGAGTAACATTTGAACTTCCTTGTAGCCCCACGGTACAACCGTTTAAATCTGTAAAAAAAAAATAATTAAAAAATAAAATTAAAAATAAATTAAAAATAAATTGATAAATAAATAACTTGATAAAAAAAATAATTTTTGATAATAATGATGGTTTTTTATAATAATAATTTGATAAAAAATAATTTTTTTAATCACTAATTAATTCTATTCGTTTTCATTTCAAATGCCTACATTTAACTGAAGCGAATTTCGGAAACAAAATATCGAAAGTAAAAAGTTTTATCTTTCTTATGAACCACTAGTTTGAATTAATATTTGTTTCTTCAATAATAATGGGTCAATTGGCCGCACGGTTCGATACAAATCAACCAATAATTATTAATGGGTTTTTTTTCACATTTCCAGTGATTTTTGATTTTACGATTTATTGTTTTATTTATAATCACTAAAAGTTGTTAGGGTTCAATATATTTTCATCAAAGTAAAATTGCCCGAACTAAAGGGGAGTGGTAACTTTTAAGTACCTTTAAAAGTATCATTTTTAGACCTATGTTCGATTGTATGTACTATTCATGATTTTTGACTGATTTACATGAATTTTTTTGAGTAACTACCTATAATACTGTTTATTATATATACAATATTTCAATGTAATTAAAAAATAAGATTATTTTTATGCATAAAAAGTGAATAATTTTTTTAAATCGAGCATTTTTCAATCAACTACTGTGCGCATTCTGCCAAGATAAATTATTAAGGTACAGTATTAATTGTTTACTATATGTGATTACAACACTTCAGGCAACAATATCCACCAACATTATTCCAAAATATATTAAAACATTTTAGTACGTGCTATTTTTAATTAGAAATTTTAAAAATGACTGAGTAAAAGCTTATAAAAAAAATTCTTAAAAGAATTAAAATATGTTAAGGTTAAAAAACGTTGGTGGATTTTGTTGCCTGAAGTATTGTAATCACATATAGTAAACAATTATTACTGTACCTTAATAATTTATTTTGAGAGAATGCGCACAGTAGTTGACTGCAAAAGGCTTGATTTTTAAAAAAATATTCAATTTTTATGCACAAAAAATAATTTTAGATTTTTTAAAATTACCTTGAAATATTGCATATTTAATAAACAGTATTATGGGCAGTTACTCAAAATTTTTCATCTAAATCAAGCAAAAATCATGAGTAGTACATACAATCGAACATAGGTCTAAAAATGATACTTTAACGTACGTAAAAGTGACCACTCCCCGTTTTAAGGAAAGGAGTTAGGAACTACTGAGAGAACGAAGTTCATGTCAACAAAAAATTATAGCGACAGTTTTGCTTTGTTTTTTAATAGCATTTTATGGAGTACATTGACGTAAGATTTATTCTGTTTAATTCAGGTGTTTTTCAGGATTATTTTACAGTTTGTTCTTACTTCAAATTATTTTTTCATATATACTTTAAATATTTGTTTTAAAAGAATATTAATAATTTACTTTATTTCATTATTATTTGCATCAGTCTTTAACTTTTTCAAATTATTTATTCATATAAATTTTAAATATTTGTTTTAAAGGAATATTAATAATTTACTTTATTTCATTATTATTCCCACCAGTCTTTAACTTTTTTCAAATTATTTATTCATATAAACTGTAAATATTTGTTTTAAAGGAATATTAACAATTTACTTTATTTCATTATTATTCCCACCAGTCTTTACTTTTTTCTTTAGATTAATTCAATATAATATTTAAAGATTTATCAATAATTTACTTTATTTCATTATTATTCCCATCAGTCTTTAACTTTTTTCAAATTATTTATTCATATAAACTTTAAATATTTGTTTTAAAGTAATATTAATTATTTACTTTATTTCATTATTTTTCCCACCAGTCTTTAACTTTTTTCATATTATTTATTCATATGAATTTTAAATATTTGTTTAAAAGGAATATTAATAATTTACTTTATTTCATTATTATTCCCATCAGTCTTTAACTTTTTTCAAATTATTTATTCATATAAACTTTAAATATTTGTTTTAAAGTAATATTAATTATTTACTTTATTTCATTATTTTTCCCACCAGTCTTTAACTTTTTTCAAATTATTTATTCATATAAAATTTAAATATTTGTTTTAAAGGAATATTAACAATTTACTTTATTTCATTATTATTCCCAACAGTCTTTACTTTTTTCTTTAGATTAATTCAAAATAATATTTAAAGATTCATTTTTTAGAAATTTGCTTCAGCTGTCAGAAATTCTGAATCAAAGTGCGTGGATTCAAATCAAATACTATGTTGATATAGGAAACTTTTTTTAAGGATTGTAAAGACAATACATACGGTTCTGTACCAGTCATACTCAATTATTATAAATTTTGATAGCTTTGAAAATGCTTAACTTTAGGTTAAAGAAGGCCTTTTGCTGCAAAAACTGCTCCAAATCGAAATTTGACTGTAGAAATTTGTTAATATTATCCTTATCCGTGTTTTATAAAACTGTATTTTGATTTGACAATGTATGGGATTTTCTATATTTTCATTCAGAGTAATGTATTGAGAATTTTTTTTTATTTTACGACATTGATAATTGTAGGATCTTGAAATTTATTTGAATTATATTTTTCTGTTTTCAGGGTGAAAAGGGAGATAAAGGAGATAAGGTAAAATTCTTTTATCTTTAATAAATATACGTTTAATAATTTATTAGTTTATGATATTTAAACTTGTGCATGACTTAAATTTTATTACAGGTTTTATATAATGTTTTTACAGAGTGCCATTTTGTTAATATGTATAGAAATTACAGGTTAAAAGTTTCTAATTGCATCTCACTGCTTTCATAACGATTTTCTAAACTATATAAAAAATGATACTTTTATATATATATATATATATATATATATATGTATATATGTAAATATGTAAATATGTATATATATATATATATATGTATATATATATGTATATATATATATGTATATATATATATATATGTATGCATGTATATATATATATATATGTATATGTATATGTATGTATGTATGTATATATATATATATTTATATATATATATAAAATTTATATATATATATATATATATATATATATATATATATATATTTATATATATATATATATATATATATATATATATATATATATATATATATATATATATATATATATATATATATATATATATATATATATAAATATATATATGTATGTATATATATATATACTGATAAAGTGTTTGTCTTGTAAATTTTACCTTATTAAAGTACGAGAAAAGTATCACACTTTAGGTTCTAGAGTAAGAAATAATAGACGCAAAATTTATCATCCAGGATCGATATAGTTGTCTAAAAAGACAACTATAAAATTAAACAAATCTACCCTATATATTTAAAATAATTATTTAAAATCTGAAACTTTTTCTTTCGTATGTTCCTTTTTCTTTTCACATAAAGTTTAACATTCACGCTAACCTTTCGTTTTAGCTTTTATATGCACATAAAATGAATAGACAAAATGGGTGGTGGTCCACTAACGAAAGGGACAGGGCGCATCGTCGGCCAACAGGGGGTGCCGACTCTTGGTCAAATATTATTTCATTTTCACTGATTAACGAGAAAAAAAAGTTTCAGATTCATTATTGGACATTGTGATGTGTCATTTTAAAATGTAGTTATTCAATGTTTGTCAAAGTCTATATTTCACGAGAAAAACTGTATTCTATATTCAGCTCAAAATGTCTTTATAGAAGCTGAAAATAAGTCACATTTAGTTTCAAAAGAAACTAGTTTTTTTTTCCCGTTTATCGATGCTGAATTCGTTTGGTTTAACTTTGGGTGTAATAGTACTGTGATCAAAAATTATCAGGAATGCTTCATTTAAAATACATCTATAGTAGATATTGTCCGCAAACTTTTATCAAACATTTTTACGACTTTTATAAACATCTGGCAATAGTCAGGAATTTATTTCATTTTATCGTTAAAAAATTAATTTGTTTTTAATGAGATAAGAATTTTCACTCTGTTCATTTTCCGAAATGGTGAATGTTATTGAGCAAAGAACATTCATTCAATTTTGTTTTCGCAATGAAATTTCTGCTACAACAGCATTTGAAATGTTACAAAAAGCCTTTAAAGACGACTATTTATCAAAAACAACAGTATTTGATTGGAATAAAAAGTTTAAAGATGGTAGAGAATCCGTCGTAGATGATCCGTGATCTGATAGACCATCCACTTCGATTAATGATCAAGATATCGATACGGTCGGAGAATTGGTGCTTGGTGTTGGTGATCGTCGTTTGACAGTACATTATTGAACAAGTTCCTACATCATTTGGTTCCTATCAAGCAATTTTAAAAGATCATTTAGGGTTGCGACGCGTCGCTTCTCCAGTTGTTCCAAGAACTTTGAATTTGTTCCAAAAACAACAACGTGTTGAAGTGGCCCCGGAGAGGCTTTCTCAAGGCGATTCCCTTCTAAAACGCATTATTACCAGCGACGAAACTTGGATACACGCTTTTGATACAGAAACAGCTCAACAATCAAGGGAATAGCGCTTAAAAGATGAAGCAAGTCCGAAAAAACCCCGTCAAAGTCACCCAGAAATCAAGGTAATGTTCATTGTTTTCTTTGATTGTCGTGGTGTTGTGCATTATGAATTCCTAATAACTGGCCAGACAGTCAATGAATGTTACTACTTGAGTGTTTTGCGCCCTTTGCGTGGAGCAGTTAGGCGAAAACGGCCTGAAATGTGACGAAAAAACTCATGTGTATTGCACCACGATAATGTGCCTTCTCAGTGCAATTTTTATTCGTGAGCTTATAGAGAACTAGCTGAAAACCCGCACTTCGCTATGGAGTACATTAAAATTAAATACAACGGTCAATGTATGCAATTAATGCCAAAAAAATAAATATATATATATTTATAATAAATGCGACGATCAATATATACAATTGATATAATATATATATATATATATATATATATATATATATATTTATTTATTTATTTATTTATTTATTTATAAAAAAATCGTAAGGGATATTTATTTTTTTTTTGCATAATATCCAATCGTCTGCTGCATTAGAAAGAAAAAAATTTTTTTTTGTCTGTTTAGTTGTTATGCCCGTGACGATAAATTTATTTAAAGTTCCAGAGTAAGAAATCACATGATCAGCATTTAATAAATTAAATTCTAAAAAAGAATTTTAAAAATTCACCAAAAATCAGAAAATCGAGGTAAAGATTCAAAAAAGATTTCATTTTAAAGGAAATTTTATGATCTTTCTCATGATATAAATTTTATAACCCTCAAATTATTATTTTAAATGCAAACTTAAAAAAAGTTACAAAAACAGCTTAAAAATTTAATTTTAAAAAATCTAAGAAGAATTTTTAAAAATCTTTCTTAGTGTACCCCTACACCATAAGAAGAATCGCCATGCAAAATTTCAGCCCCGTAGGTCCAGCGGTTTGGTCTGTGCGTTGTATGTCAGTGAGTCAGTCAGTCAGTCAGTCAGTTACGGAACTGTTTTATATATATAGATTTCACTTCTTCCCTACCTTTGGGTATGTACATCTTGAAGTGGCACTCTAAATAATTTCATTCAAACACAGTTCTTACACAATAACAATGTTTATTCAGATATTTGCACATCTAACTTTGCTTGTCAACATAAAGCCTACGTACTACTAATACGAGGTATATAACATTTATACAATTCAATATATTTCCTGATATAACTATTCATGCAATGAAAATACAACTTGAGATACTCACAAATACTTCGGAAAGTCGACCAGCAATACTGCTTGGTAAACTTTCGGCCTCACAAGAACTTGCGTAGGTTTGAAGCAACCTAGCTATGCCTCGAGCGGCTGCTCGCAAACTCCTTTCACTTCCTTTCACCTCCGTCAACACTTCCTAGCTCCCTTCGACAACACTTCGTCGACACTTCCTCTCACTTCGCTTCTTTAATCTAGCTGCTTGGTATTTATACCAACCGCGTATGCCGCAATTAGCATATCTTAAGCGGCTTCTTTTATTCACTTAAAATTTCGATTATTGTGAATCGAATCTTATGTAAACCTTACAAGATTTTAACCAAACATTCAACAAATACGGCTCCACGAGCTCCGTATTCAACTGATACAGCACCGTGGGACTTTTTCTTATATCCACGGTTGAAATTGCCTCTTCGTGGTCACAGTTTTCAGTCCATTAATTCGATAAAAGAAAATTCTCTACGAACTCTGAAGGGATTTCACAAAAACGACTTAAAGGCATGTTTTGATGATTGGAAAAAAAGTTGGCAAAATGCATTGCAGTCAGACAAGTTTACTTTAAAGGAGATACAATAAATTTTGACCAGTAAATTCATAACTTTTGTTTTATGCCACCATTCTGGGTACTTTTTGATCACAGTAGGACTATTATTCTGCCTTACTTTCTTCGATTTATGAGTTTGTTATTCAACTAATTAATATATATATATATATATATATATATATATATATATATATATATATATATATATACAGGGTGGGCAAAAAGTCCGTATAAATTTAAAACATTCATAAAATCCAGAAAAAATAACCAAAATAAAAAAAAAGGTTTGTAGGATTAGCATCGCTAGGTGACGGGATTTTTTTTTAAGACAGGAAAAAAAATAACTCAAAAAGCAGCCGACAAGTGGCGCTGGTACGAGTGAATTCCGTGGACATATGCAAATGAGACGGTTATAAGAACGTGGGCTCCTAATCCACAACCAGTTCACCGTTGTTCCGCGATCCGCCGAGAGGTGTGATGTATACATCTGGACCTCCTGCACTCTGCCGTTGCTGGATTTGTGACTAGCCTGCAATGCCTTATCCCCTGTGGTGGGGGTCATGTGGAACACCTACTGATGTAATAAACGATTTAGAAGCATTCTTTTCGTTATGTGCGTATCTTTTCTTTGACTTGTGTAAGTCAGCGCCACCTGTCGGCTGTTTTTTGAGTTTTTTTCCCTGTCTTAAAAAAAAAAATCCCGTGACCTAGTGATGCTAAACTTGAAAACCTTTTTTTATTTTGGTTATTTTTCCAGTTTTTATGAATTTTTAAAGTTTTTACGGACTTTTTGTCCACCCGGTATATATATATATATATATATATATATATATATATCAAGCTAGGTTTTTTTCTAAAATATATATATATATATATATATATATATATATATATATATATATATATATATATATATATATTAGAAAAAAAACCTAGCTTGATCGAAAATGGAACTCAGAACTTTCGGTTTTCTAGATCCTCGTGTTTACTAGTAGACTACTAAGCCATGGCTTAATCCCCACTAATAAGACAAGTAATCTTCACTAATATCCCCCTCCCTGAGAGAGAACGGGGGCTACGGGGAGTCGTTACGGGGAGTCCTCTATTGGATTCCCGACATGAAGCCATTTAAAGCCAATCACAAGATCTTGCTTATTTCTATCGTACAAGTATGTTCATTTTGACCTGTGATTCATAGTATTATTATACGATGAGAGTCCATTCCGGAACTCTTTTTTTTCTGGAAAAGAGTTGCCATCTCTCATTTGTCAATTTAATCCCCATACAAAATTTATATATATATATTAATATATTATTTGAATTTATATATATATATATATATATATATATATATATATATAATGTATATGTATGTACTATGTATGTACTATGTATGAATACGAATTATTGTGTGAAATAGATACTATTAGATTCTAAGCTTTTTACTAGTTTATAGACATATATTGGTATATTTTTCTAAAAAAATAAAAAAGATTCATCTCATTCATCTACTGCATGTGACTAAATTTCTATAGTACCTAAAAATAACCACAGAGATAGTTCTTCTGAAGAAGAGGGCAAACTGGAATTCATTCATTCCCTTTGTTAGTTAACTTTGATATCGAATCCTTAAAAGTTAACCCGATAAGGAAATAATTGGAAATAACTTCAAGAAAACATTTCCAGTATTCTGTTATCAGGATCGGAATGAATGAAGTAAAAATTTTCTTCGATAATATGCTTTGATCATAACAGTAACTGATGACTGGATAATGACTGGAAAGTGCTACGGTTTGGTATTCATCCGTCCATTTAGAAATATTTCTAAATCCTTTACTACAAAAGACTTTTATCTACTTCGGAACTACTTTTTTTTTCATTATAACCCTCATTGTTGTAATGCTAGTTAGCTTGAGACTTTTAGCTTAAAAGTCCCAAGTTTTTCTTTAGATTCATCAGACATTCTCAATAAAAAAACTTTTATAGTTAATAAACTCTTAAAGTAATTATGTTCTGTTGCAGAAAAATATTATCACTGATTTCGAGTACAAATAACTTATATATATATATATATATTTATTTATTTATTTTTCCTGGAAACGGTGTTGATAAGCCTGAAGGTATTACCATGCAATCAGTCAGAACTGTTACAATTTACTTAAACTGTTTTAAAGGTATTGCGATGTTATACATACTTACATACATACATACATACATACATACATACTGGCCAATAAATTGGAAGCCTGTGAGAGTTTCTACAAATGCTCGTTAGTGGCTTTGCGTATGCAACACCTGTTTATGACGTGGATGAAACGTCATCTGAATGCTAGTATAAGTAAGGTGTGCGGCTGCATTTCATGGTAAATGCAGTAGAATTGGGAAAACGACAGATCTTTCACCATTTGAAAAAGGGCTTATTGTTGGGGCTCGTTTACCAGGAGCCACGATTGTGAAGACAGCAGAACTCACTGGGCTATCAAAAGACACCATTTCGAAGGTGTTTAACTGTTGGAAGTAGAATCCACAGTCCTCTTACTGTACTTCATCGGACTCTACTGTACTTCAACTGACAGAAATCTTCGACCAAGGTTCGTACCAACCGATCTCGGTGCGAACCATGCGCAGGGAATTGCAGAGGAGAGGATTACATATTCAGATGCCTGTGAGGAAACTTCTCATTTCTTCCCGGAATGCCAGAATCAGTTTGCAGTAGTATCTGGAAAGACGAAACTGGACAAAAGAGGATTGGAAAAAGGTTATGTGGTCAGATGAATCACGCTATACCTTGTTTTGCACTTATAGCAGACGTCGATTTTGGCGAGAATCCCATGAAGCCATGAACCCATCTTGCCTTGTTCGCACTATGCAAGGTTCTGGTGGGAATATCATGGTGTGGGGCAAGTTCTGCTGGAAGTGGTCCCCTAGTGGTCGTTGAAGGTAAACACACAGCCATGCAATACCTGGGCTTACTGGCAGATCAAGTGCATCCTGCAATGTTACATCCGCAGGTGACGGATACTTCATGGACGATAATGCATCATGCCCGAATCGTTCGAGATTGGTTCACTGAACATCGGTCAGACTTCCAACAGCTTCCCTGGCAGCCGCAAAGCCTGGATCTTAATACAATAGAAAATGTTTGGGACATGTTGGAAAGGCGCATCCGACACCAATCTCCTCTACCATCCAATTTACAGGATCCTAAGGTCTGTATAGCCAATACATGGTACTTTTTGGCCGTAAATGCACTCCAGAAGCTTGTAGAAAGCATGCCTTCACGACTACGGACTGTTATCAATTCAAAAGGAGGTCCAACACAATATAAATCCTAGGTTTCTAATTCATTGGCCAGTGTGTGGATATATATATATACACTCACAGATATCTAAAAATGAGAAACGCAACAAAACATTAATCAGTAAAATTCTTTAAAATAGAAAAAGATAATCTGTTATTTAGGAATGTAGATGGTCAGGTGAATAAAAGATTATTAAGAGTTTACGTGTTCTTGCAGTATGCTGTATTATCATCGAAATATCTATCTGCTTTACGAAGAATCTATCTGCTTTAAGCGGTTCTTTTTCAAGCAGGTGCTCAGAACAGATTTTAATGCATCCACCGATGCACTTGCGAACAGCGCATAAACATATTTAAACACCAATACAGTCGAACCCCGTTATGACGAACTTCAAGGGACCAAAGTTTTTGTTCGCTATATCCGAACCATTAAGAAAAATGTTAAGGTTCACATAATGTATAACTCATTAGTTTCTATATATATTCAATAATGATGTATTGAAAGAATGATAAAATCTATTAAAAATGGTCATTAATGAATTAAATTGACTAAAATCGATTACATTAAACTGACGCAATACTAATTAAATTAACTAAAAATGAAGACAAATGGAAACAAATTGATTTTATCTTTAATTGTTGCTCACCGTTTCGATAGAGATGTAATCGGTAATCTTCTGCTGACGTGATGCCGATTTCAAAAACATTTTATGAGTTTCTTTGTCCAGTGCATCAAATGACCCCAACACTCTTTCTTCCACTGTTTGTGTAGACAAAAACTTATTAATTACACTCATCGCTGCTGTAGCATCTGAGATGTTGGAGATTTCGTCATTCATGTGATCCTCTTCATCATCAGAAGCAGATTCTTCGATTTCAGAATGATTCCTTTTAATTTATTCCACAATATCTTCATCAGTCAGATTTTCACATGTAATGACTTCATCATCACGTGTTTCGAACAACTAACTGCACGCCACAATCTGAGAAGGGTGAAATTTTGTGTTTTTCTATCCACATCCCGATAGGTAAATCTTCATCATCTTCTTCTTCAACATTCTTCGCTTCTTCAACATTCGTTGTATCATCAACATTATTAAAAAGTTTAAAAATTTTAGGCCGTCTGCACACGGAGCAACTCAAAAGAAACTGATAACTGACTCAAATCACAAACTGGTTTGTGATTTGAGTCAGTTATCAGTTTCTTTTGAGTTGCTCCGTGTGCAGACGGGCTTAAAAAAATTCAGTTGTCGACTGAAAAAATGTTCGTTATAGCCGATTCTCAAGATTTCGGAGGTTCGCTATAAAAGGATAAATTAGCATTAAATACAACAGGAAAACGGCGGGACCAAAATTTTCCTTCGTTATATCCGCGAATTCGTTATATACCTGGTTCGTTATAACGGGGTTCGACTGTAACACTTTATTTTTTCTCTCGTAAAGGTAAATTTATCCTCCTGAGGCTCTCGAAGAATACCAAATTTCTCAAGATAAAATCCGGCGATAAAATTTAAATAACCCTCCATTTGCATGCCGTGCAATTTATTCCTGCGCCTTAATTCGCATGCAGATGTACTCCTCCAAAGCTGATTAACGGAATCAGTCCTCTACCGCGTCCGTTTGTGGCGATCCGAGCGTCTTTTCTTCGCCATAAGAGCCAGACCGGTGGATTTCCCGTAACAGAATTACGTAATACTTTTTCGCCGGGCATAAATCCCATATTTCAATTTTTTCCCCTCACGGGCTCCCTAAATACGCGATCACGGGAGCGTGTTTCATTTAATTAGGGAGGAGGGGGATAATTCCCGATTTTGAATCTCCCCGTTCCGCTGTACTTAATCGTCCGCCGCTACCTGTTCCTGACGTCTCCGCTCAAGAACGGAATAGAGTGTACAGTCATCGCCTGGTTTTAAAATACGCTGCCGGGGCTGAAACTCGATAAGTGGGAATAGTTTTACAAGATAAAGCCGACGGTACACTATCGCGACGTATAACAGTTTAGAGCATAAACGGGCGTTTCGGTAGCGCGCGGAATCGCGAAAAATACAAAGAAACTGCTAGGTTAAAATTTTGATGGAAATCGCAGTTCTGTTGGAAGAGCTCAGGTAAATTGAAGAGTATCGGTAAAAAGATAAAATACCGAAGATCAGATAAAAAAATTATATATATATATATATATATATATATATATATATATATATATATATATATATATATATACAGGTAACTCCCGTATAACACGGCACTTCTATAGCACGGATTCACTCTAACACGGTTCGAGAATCGGGACCACTCCCGTATAACACGATACTTCTATAGCACGGGTTCACTCTAACACGGTTCGAGAATGGGGAACATCGCCGTATCACATGGTGATTTTATAGCACTGATTCACTCTAACGCGGTTCGAGAATTGGGTAAAACCCTCGTTCAACATGAAATATAATAAAAACTATTGAAAGCGAACTTTATCTATGAAGGATAGGTATGTGGAAGGACTATGTCGAACTTTAAGCCAACCAGGTTCATTCTTTGATGCAAACATTGTTACCCGTTGGAGATGGTGTTTCACAGGAAGATAATGTTGCCATCCATACCGCCAGTTCTATCAAGTTGTGGTTTGAAGAACAAAGTCAAACATGTTATCTAACCTCCACAGTTCCCCAACTCCAGTATCGACGAAACACAGTGATCTGTTTTAGAGAATAGAGTCACGTATCGTTATCCACCACCAGTATCACTACAATAACTTTTAAGACCTCTCCATGAAGAATGGTATAATACTGCCTTAACCACTCTTCATAACGTATAAATCTATTTCTCGGTGAATTCAGGGGGTATTACATGCCAAAAGCGGTCATACGCCATATTAATAAATGATTTCATATTTCATATATATATATATATCGTACTGGAAGTAGGAACATTTTTTAAACACTTGAACGCGGATCAGTCGTTCGCGTACACTGGGTGAATTGAGCTGCATCTAATTATAGAATCCACTTTGAGTTCCCAGGGAAAGGATTTACCCCACCCTCTGCATCCCCGTTCTCATCAGTGTTCTCAATCGTCATTTCTGCCTGTTTATGACGTTCTTCATTCGGGAGGAATACTTAATTTGGAAACACGCTCACCGAATTCTTCATTACAAATTCTGCCTGGTACAAAAGAAAAGGACTGGCGAGATATTACCGAGGATGTTACGGTTGCAAATTGTATCCAGTGTGTCTTGCGTAATTTACGTAATGTCATATGTGGTATATGAAGCCTACATGCCTTACCTTGTGTATGGGTATGAATTACGTAGTTTTTTTTTTAACAAAGCTTTACATGACCTGCTTTATTTCCCAAATTACACAGCACACTTTTCGCTGCTGTAGGTATGGATGCTTCACTTATTTCTTTAAAACTAGACGTGGAAAAATTTGGGCACATCCAAAAGGAATTTTAATACGAGCATATTCAAATGGTAATAACAAGATACAGTAACATGGATGAATTGCATAGAACGCTCAATAAAGGTTAATATCTCGAAAAACTATTCTTGTTGGATGCATCGATTCCATCGTTTTACTCTTGCTCAAAAATAGGCTTTTGGGGCATCGAATTCATGATTTGTCACACACAGATTTCACAGCTATTTTCAGCTCAGCACAGATAAGAATTTTTTGTCGAATTTTATTCTTCAACAGTTGGGAAAGATTAAATATGATTGGACAACAGCTGGATTTGCAAGACCTGAAGAGTTGAGTGAATGTGCCATGAATTTGATTTCCATATGGTAGTCGCTTGACCATCAAACGATGTCTGGTGTATTTATCCTGGTTCTGATTCCGTTTTCCTTCGACATACTGAGGTCGCTTTTGGGCTACCTTCTATTTCGGAACTTGTTTTTCGCAATATCATCTACAAATGAAGCAGATTCATGCGTTGCTTCAGATATCCATTTGATTCTTGGTAAGAGATCGTCGCGCGATGCGACTTTAATTGAGTTGATTGGAAAATTGTTCCATGATCTACAGATCTTCTTAATTCATGCATTTCATCTAATATCTTTTGGATGCTTGTTAGCTGATTCTCGCACCGTGTGGCCTTGATCGAGTGGATCGAGAAACTGTCACTACCGTCTGCAGACCTCCTGGATTCATACTTAGCCTCGAATCTCTTGGATACTTTCAAGTCGATTCCCGCGCGATTTGACTCCAATCGACTCATTGAATTTCACAACGTCATCAACAGATCTAGAAGATTCATACATAGCATTTCATATCTCTTGTATACTGATGACCCCATCATTGTGATGTGGCTTCCAAGGATTTGATTTTGATATTGTCACAGTCAGCTTGCTAGTCAATTCTCACGCAATTTGACTTCGATTTGAATGTGACATCCTCACAATGTCATCTGCAGATCTTGGCGATTCATACATTTCATTAGATACCTCTTGGATGCTAGTTAGCCGATCCAGCTGGTTTTGACATCTGTAGAAGACGGGAAATGTCGCTAACAAAGTGGCGCATATAGAAAAGCTTTCTTACACCGTCGGTAATTTTTCAAATGACTCAGGAATCTGGATTTTTGAAAAGACACGATACTTACCTACTGTTCTCATAAATTGGCGAATTTTTGCATTTTTCTGCAGTCGAACTTTTAAATTTATATCAACTTGCTGTTGCAGCCTCATATCTGCGTCCGGCATGACGTTCAATTATACACGGAAAGCCTTATCTTGTTCATAATACATTGCTAAAAACGTCTTTTGAGGAGTAGACACGTGTTACGGTCGTTATATATTCGATGGAATTTTGTTTTTTTTGTTGAATGACCTTTCTATTATATAAACAGTAAAATCACAATTACTATAATCTTTTTGAAAGTACAGGTAGTCCTCCTACAGCACGGCATCTTACAACACGGTTTCGCTCAAACACGATAGGATAAATTGCAGGAATCCTCGTATAACACTGTAACCTGTAATACTGTTTCGCTCTAACACGATAAAGAAATTGCGAAAACCTTTGTACAACACTGTACTTCTATAGCACTAGATAACATGATTTTTGACTAACACGTTTAAAAACTAAATTACCTTAAAATAAGGACGAGAAGGAATAATGATCTATAGTGGTGTTACACGAAAATGCATAAACAAATTATAATTGATTCATTTATAACTCTATAAAATTACAAGAAGGACTAAGCTTAGCTGAAAATCTTGAATCATTTTTCCTGAATGCAGACCCTTCCGCTGAAAGAAGCCGAAAATTCAAAAGGGAGCTGCAAAATTGTCTATCTCCATACCGTGAATCTACAATGACCTTGTAAGAACCAGCAAATAGACCAAAATTACAGATTTTTTAAAGAGGATAGAAGGTGCAAAATACCTAAATGAAGAAAAAGGTTCTGAAACTGAAAGTGATACCGTTGAACCGAAAAAACGTTCTCGTTTGATTGTACTGAGCAGTGATGAGGAAGAAATTTATTAAATTAAGGTCGCATTAAATGAAAATAATATTTTTTTGTTTCTTTTCATTTTCTATTATACATACATTTATATTTTTAATAAAAATTAAGTTGCTTATATGGAATTAAAAAAAAAATGTTTGTTTTTAATAAGTTTTCAGAACATAACCTCCCTTTTTTTTAACTGTCTCTGGGTTTCATATAACACGGTTTCACACGACAAGGCATTTTCTAGGAACCTATCTACCGTGTTATAGGAGGGTTACCTATATGTTCTACTATACACTAAAATATACATTAAAAATGAAATGCGAAATGATGTGTACATTTATATTTATATAAACATCGGCTAAACTAATTTTGGTACCAAGTTCATCGGCTGAAGCCGTAGTGACAGACGTACGCCATACACATAACTCCCAAGCAAAACGCAAACTTTATCTCCACTGTTTGACCTAAAGGTATTTATATATTTAAATATAATCTTTCTTTTCCTTTGTGCCCAAGATAGAATTCGTAATGAAGAATTTGCTGCATGTTTTAAAATTAAAGTTTCGTATTGAATAAAGAATGAAACGAGCAGACATAAATGACAGTTGAAAACCCAGAAGAATAGTGTTTGCAGTACGGGTGGGGGAGGGAGGGAGGTTCCCTTTTAAGAGCTTTAATAAGATGCAGCACATTTCAGACGTCAGTACAAAGTACGCGAACAAATGATCCCCGAATTATGGTTTTAATAAAAGTTGTTTCTTCAGTCCTTTATATATTCAGAACTTGGGGAAAATTCGTTTTGGAATTCAGCACAATCTTCTCTGGAATAATAATAATAAAAAGTGAATAATTATAATATAAGAGTTTTAAAACGAGGTTTTTAACTAAAATAATGCAATGTTTAACTAATAAATTTTTTGGAAATGATTTAAAGCTTGTAACCTATTTAACAGTTAAAATTAAGTTATTACCTATATATTTTAGTTTCTTAAGATAGTAGGTAAATAAAGAAGGTAATGATATAATTGATTGAACAAAAATTATTTGTTTAATACAGTGTTGATAAATATGGATCATCTTCATAATACTAAAATTTTTGTTAGATTATACGAATGCAGGCAATACTAATCCGTAATTAATTAATATATATATATATATATATATATATATATATATATATATATATATATATATATATATATATATATATATATATAGCATGTGTCACAATTCCCTCCGGGGTTTGGAAGGCTTATAAAACAAAACATATTACCAATACAGCAACAAAGTTGACTTTACTGGAGAAAGAAACATTACAAGTTTTGTTTCACAAATGTTTAATATGTGAACCTTTCGTGATGCGGCAGATATCAAGTCTAATGTCAAATTCTTGTTTCACTCGCTTTATCTGTAATTCCGCACTTGCTTGACGAATTGACTTTCTCGGGCTTCGCACAAACGCATCTCGTACACGAGTAACCTTTTCCGCCGAGGGGCCTGGACGACTAATTCGTTTTCCACCACACAAGCAACCACTTTCCTGAAATTTCCGAAACCACTCATGAATTGTTTTATCCGTTGGTGGTCGAAATCCGTATTTTGTACGAAATTGTCTTTGAACTGTCACAACAGATTCACTTTTCGCAAATTCTAACACGCAGTAAGCTTTCTGTGAACCTGTAAACGCCATTGTCTTACGTGCAAAATTAAGTCTGTGTTTTCGTTATTTGCTACTGCTATCAGACCTAGTGCCACCATCTACTAACACATTTGTGAAACAAAACTTGTAATGTTTCTTTCTCCAGTAAAGTCAACCTTGTTGCTGTATTGGAAATATGCTTTTTTTTATAAGCCTTCCAAACCCCGGGTGGAATTGTGACACACCCTGTGTATATATATATATATATATATATATATATATATATATATATATATATATATATATATATATATATATATATATATATATATATATGTGTGTGTGTGTGTGTATATATATACCGTAAAATCTCGAGTATAATACGCACTTTTTTTCACATTTTAGTCTCCAAAAATGAGTGTGCGTATTATACTCGCGTAAAAAAGGTTTTAAACATTGGATAAACGAACATAGAGCAGCTGTAAGACATTGTCGCAACACGAATCTGCGTATCTGCACTCCGTGATTCATCCACCCGTTTACGAAGCAGGTATTCCTTTTAAACAAACGGAACTCCCAGTTCGTATCGTCAAGGATGATGATGGCAATATATATTACGACGGCAACAATAATTGTGACATGGACGCAACGACAATAGATGATCTGTATTCCAGTGAAACTGATTAAGACTGATTATTTGACGGTATTGTTTGTTTTGAATTAACAATTCAAGATTTTTCTATCGAATTTCACGTTTTCGTTTCCTTTTATTACAAATTTGATTTATGTTAATAAATATTTGTGCAATTTTAAAATAAAATATTAAAAAGTTATGGGTGCGTATTATAGTCGAATTTTAATTTTTTCCGAAAATTTCGCGCAAAATGAAGCATGCGCATTATTCTCAGGAGCGTATTATAGTCGAGATTTTGCGGTAAGTGTAGAAGAAATTTTTAAAAAAATTGTGCGGTCGAGGGACCCCCGTCAGGAACTAAGTTTCTTACGTTATTTTTTCAACTCTAAACGTCATTTAATATGTAGATTTCTATTGATTATATTAGTGTATTTTTGACACGTCAAAAAGCGCAGCCCTCTTTTATTCAACCAACTCTCTTTCTCTCTCTCTCTCTAATTTGTATATTTTATTTTTATTTTTTATCATTTTTTCAAAGCAAAAATGTAAAGTAAGGATTTAAATCAATAAATTTCATTTAATATTTTAGGAAAAATAGTCATTTATTAAAAATTAAATATAAAATAGTGATCCATACATTATATATAAAAAATTCCAAATAAGAAATTTTTTTAAAAAATTTTATCGTTATATTATATCATGGTAATTAATGGCTTATGGTAACTGTAATAAGATGCATATGTTTGAGATTCAATTTTATCCAAGTATCTCGAGAAAACAGCATCAACGGTTGTACAGTATTTCGTCGTGAACTACGCTGGGTCATTATTAATACTTAAATGAAATGTACCTGATAAAAAAGATGTGAGCTTTTCAAATTTTTCTTTATTATTGAAGTTAACGTTGAAGTCTCCAGCCAATATGAGTGGAAGTTTGTGAAAATTTTGGTTAAGTAATTTAGAACCTCCCTCAGTATATTCTAACAACGATCGACGGATAAATAAGTTAAAATAATATTTACACGTGTTTAGAATTGAGGTTATACAGCTGACCGCGCACAATGCTTCCTGCTCGAATCTCGATACTCGCACGATCTCACACACATACAACCGTATATAATAGAAAGAGACAAAGAGAAAGAGAGGGAAAGGTCGCCTGGAGGGGGCATGGTAGCGAGGTATATAAAAATTCTTGGAGTGCCATGGTCGAACGACTTTACCCCAGTAGCAAGATATGTGCATCAGAAAATATGTGCTCAGCAGTAAATAAAAATATAAAAATTAAGCCCTCTTCAAATAAGTAAAATTAAAATTATAATAAGAATTAAAAGAATAAAATTCAAATATTTAGAATTATCTACATAAAAAGCATCCACCGGGATCGAACCGGGGACCAAAGTATAGGAGCAGCGCGCTCTACCACTGTGCCAGCCATAGCACAGTAAGTTGAAGTGATTAGGAAAGTCACTAATCTATTAGGAAGTGATTAGGAATAGTTAATTATTACTACCTACTAACCTATTAGGAAGTGATTAGGAATAGTTAATTATTATTGAAGTGATTAGTTGAATACATTCGCACCGAGATTAGATGGAGGGGGCATAACGCTTTTTCCTTACGTGACGATTTCTGCCAGTTCACTCTACTGTAAGCCGCGTAAAAGAACTTCGTACCAAAAATACTGGACTTAATGTAATTCTATAGAGATTGGCACAGATTTAAGAATCATTTGCATTCTTCAACAGTTTAAATTTTATTATGAACAAAGTAAGTTAATTGTAGCGTCCTTTGAGACATCTTATATATGTTGCTTTACATTTTATCTGGTACGGAAATTTACCTACAGCGAAATTTCTTCCTGAGACAGCTTTAATTCCGACAATACTGCTGTTTTTACCGATGTCTCAACAAGTCATAAATCTATAACTAAATATGTTTTCCCTCTATAGAAAATATTCAACTTTGCTTCTATACATCATTTATGTATTTTTTTTTCTCTCTTTTTAGGGTGAAAGTGGGTTTGACTTGTTTTCAACGACTAAAGTAAGTACCTGTGCGAAGCCGAGAATAGTTAGAATTCTTAATCACCATCCAGAATATATCTATAGATATTTTGTTCTTATAAAAACGAAATTATCTTTTGTAAAGAAAAATTTATCTTCCTGGGAGTTCTTCTCTCTTTCGAAAGGCAGTTTTTAATTCTTTCCTGAAACCTTCGGTGATAACAGGTCTCTGTCTTCGACATGAATATTCAAAGAGTACTGCGAAAGCTAAACACGAGGCAAAAAATAAATATTGATTTCTGAAACGGATATGAATTATTCAGCTGCTATACAGCACTTCCGAAACTAAATAAAATAGAAGAGGTAGTTTAAATATCGAGGGATCTATAACAAGAAGAGACTATATTTTGAAGTAGAAACTGCGAAATTCAAGTAGATTTTTCTTGCATGATTTATGATTTAAGTGTTCTATCGATTTAAAGGAGTCATTTTTTTTTATATTATTTCTCATGCTTGGTAAAATTTTGTTTCAGACATTCTATGAACATAGTTTGCAAACTAACCTAATTGCAATTAGACTTGCGTTGGCGTTTTCGTAATATTCCGTTTTAGTTTATTATAAATTTGAGTAAATTAATTTTAATAAATTAAGTAAATTTAATTTAACTGAGTTAAGTAATTTAACTTTATAGCTTTTTCACTTAATATAATTTAGATTAACGCGTTGGTATTTGATGAAAATACGTATTACTTATTACGAATAAATGTCAACCTGAAGGCTATCGCTAACTTTACGTAGTAGAGGTTCTAAAAGAATATAAAAGCAGAATGCATTTTTGCAAGTCAGGAATTAGAAACATTCATAAGTTATAATTTGCTATCTAGGTCCACTTAAAGTGTTATAAAATTATTTTATTCTATTTTTTCCAACATTCTGTGTTAATAGTGTCTGCGTTTATAACTTATCTTTGTAAAGAAATATAATTTATATTCTAACACAAAAGTATGTTGTTTTACCGGGACTGAACACAAATACTGTCTATTTTACTTTGTATATACTATTTTGTACCGGGATTTTTTTTATGTTTCTATATAGCCTGGTTTCAAAATTTGCAAGAATAGAGACCCTCCCCCCCCCCAAAAAAAAAAAATGTTAAATTGAGGTTTTTACCATCGCCAGAGGAATTTCAACCAGGCATACAGGTTAGATGCAGTAAAACCTCTTAAAAAAAAGAAAAGAAAAGAACATCCTAACTTGAATTGGATACGAAAATAATTTTATTTTCTTGCCTCAGAGAAATCTGGAGGAAGGACAAAGTGAAAGGTACAAGTGAAAAATATTTTTTGTTTACCGTTGTCATTTTATATCAAGTTTTAACGGGCCATTTGTTTTGTTTACGACGGTTCGTTGTATACAATGTCTCCTCTCAAACCGAAATGGAGGCGAGTGAATCCCACGAAAGATATTTCTCGATCTGCAAAATTGCGGAGAAACACGTTTCACTCGTCATAACATTCTTAAAAGGGGGAGTGACCTATGTAACGTTCGTTTTACCGCGGCCCGTCTAATCGAGGCTTTACTGCATGTAGAGCGTCATCTCTTCAAAAAGCGTTTAAAGACTAATATCTGACAAACGTACCCGTCCTGAATGCATCGGATCAACCCCCCCTCCCTCTCCCAAACGAAATCAAACGCTCACTTAATCATTGCAGCGTTCATTCATTTGCTTCTGCCATGTTTCCAGGGCGGCAAGAGGTCCATCACGCGCCTGCACGGTGGCACCATTGGTTACGCCGAGGTCATAGCCATAAAGGTCAGTGCGATGACTAACACCCCGTCCCTCATTAGCATCCAGTATTCCCATGCACATTTCCCTCTTTTGGTTGTTCCCCTCCCGATCCCCCTGCTCTATGTTAATATTGCCCCGGGGAGACAATGAATGAAATGTCTCCTTTGTGTTTTTGGTGTTGTCTCTTTTGCATGAATCAAATGTCAGATGTTTGAGTATCCTATCCGAGTCATGCCTCTCAAGATGCGGAGATTTCTCACCAGATCGTAATTTATCCAATATCCCTAAGCACTGCTTGTAATCCTTCAAGGCCTCTGTGCACTAACCCTATTGGATTCTATCTTCTCAGTATTAACCGATGGAGAGAATGTGTTTACAATTGACAGCTCCATAAATGCTGATACTCCAGTAAAAATGGTATTTTCAGATAGGCGCAACTTTTCTTGCAACACGATTCATTTTATAAATGTCGTCTACCAAAGAAATTGAGGAGCGTTTAAAACACACTAATTTAAATTAAAAAAAATATTTCCATTTTTTTAAAGCGAAAAATGCTCCAAATTGTAAAATTTCTTTCTCTATTACGGAGTACAATTTTTCAAAAAAAAATATATGTATGTATATATATATATATATATATATATTTCCATCCAAGTCGGCAATCCTTGGGCACATTTTCTCCATAGGTTAACATTGAGGTGAGCGAATCCAATAAGGTTAGTACACAGCAGCCTTAATATATATACAATCCCATAACTCTCCGAGCATAATATATCCATTTGCATGAGATGGTTTACAGTGTTGTTTTTAAATCATTGATCGATCACAACCGAAGTCTTAGCTGTATCAACACTATAATCACACATTAACACCTATTAATACTTTTTTTTTTTTTGCAATCAATTTCGTATTTCCTGGACCAGATCAACAGATTCCGTATAAAAAGACTGAGACAGCTATTTCAACTAATCGTGTCAGACAATTTTAATCATTAAACGAATGCACATTGTTTCTTTACTTCCGATATTCAAATTAGCTGCACTATTACAACGAATAAAACAGCGGAAATGTATCCAGTGCAGATTTAATTATCTTGACTTTTCAAAGGCTTAATATAAATTTCGCTACTTACACCCTTTTTACATTTATAAAGCATTAAAACTTGTCTGCTGCGTTTTGAACATTTGCTGGGTAAAATGCTGGAGCTCTCTGTATCTCTCTCTCTATATATGTAAATAAATTATTCAGTGAGATGAAATACAAAAAGTTTAGCGACAGAATAATTATGCTTTAAAAGGATTTCCAAAAACATGAACCAGCAAAGTGATATGTTACTTTTAATGCGTGCAATTTAAGATAAGGAATTAACGTCTAAACTATTTAATCTCTATTCAGTCGAATAGTAACAATAAATATTAAGTTCATATCGATTAAACGCTGGCAGACTAGGAAAACTCTTAGGCATTCCATAATTTTTACGCGTGTAAAAAGGCGTTTGTGTCTTAACAACTGAAGAGTCAAGTTGAATTTCATTTCTTACTTACTAATTTGTTCTAGGAAATTACTGAAGACACTTGCCTAAGGGAATTTAATTTGAATATTCTAAAAGTATTTGAATTTGAAAGAAACACATAAAAAAATTTCGCCATAGGCCATTTTCAAAGAAGTGTAATAATACCTAATAGGAAAACCTAATAATAGTAATAGGAAAACCTAAATAAGAACAATTTCCCTAATAATTTTGGTAATCTAAAAGTATTAAAAAATGGTATTTAGACTCAGGTATATTTTAAGCACATTTAAGATAGGGTTTTCTTATTTCACGCTTTCTTTAATTTTTTGGGTGTGGCGCTGTAGTTTTGCTACAGTGACGTAACTCATCGGGTATAAACTGACTGATATTTGACTATAACCGTTACTCACTGGATTAGAGCGAGTGAGCCTTTTTGCATTTCTGTCTTTTCATTTCTGTTCTTTAGGATTGTATGTGTACTTGCACTTATGGTGCGTTGAGCCCTAAGTGTCTATTTTCATTTGATTTGACTATCTGTTTCAATGGGTATCTCGGGGCCTTGGGATGTCTTTTGGTTAGACCTACATCCTATTCAGGAAGTCCCCCCTTGAGGTAACTGGTTTGCTTAGGCCTCCTGATGACGAGGCCAGTCGGTTACCTCGATATATTGTTCAGTCCGTTACTGCTACAGAATCTTGCATTATGGTGCGTTGAGTCCCAAGTGCGAGATTTCTGTTTATTTTTGTCTACATTCCACCTACTAATAAATATCTTACTTTGTTGAATTATTTAATTTTAGTTATATTCGCCATAGGCCTTTGTTCAGCATTGCTTTACAATTCTGTCAAAAGATGGCAGCCCCTGTAAAATTGTTTTGCTTTATGTTTAAAAATTATATTTATTATGTATTAGAATTAATAGCTTAAAGATTAATGTTTAAATTGGTAAATTACTTTCTTGATTTTTAAGAATTTTTGGAATAATTTGTTTAAACATTTATTGCTTTAAACTTAATGGAATTTTTCTTATTTTATTCTCTTCATTGTGAAAAGACTGATACATTTTGGGTAATTTTCTTCGGATTGTTGGTTAGTTGTTCTATGAATTTTTGGGTTTCTCTTGAAAACGCTTTTTGCTATCCTATTTATTAATTTTTTTGAGAAATTCCAATTATTTTTTAAAAATCGGAACATACAGGTTTTTTTTTGTAAAATCACATTATGGCATTTTATTAAAACTCATTTATGGCAAAAAACTAATGGATTTCCTTATACTATTCAACCACACTATATTGGTAAGTGAATTCTAAGCTTAGTATTGAAAATTAATGCCCATTGCATCGCAGTTGTATTATTTATAAATTCCATTAACAAAATAAATCTTATACAACTAATTGGAAAGTTTTGTGTATTGTTCTTTTTATTTTTCTCTATTCTTAAATATTCTGAATGATCGTACAGCCTTAATATTATGATAAGTTTAATTTCTTAGAAATTGTAGTTAAAATGGTTTTGAATAGATATATTTGTTGTTGTTCCTAATTCCCCCTGGCAGGAAGAGCCAGACTTGGTCCAATATATGTTTCGGGCTGAGTAGTGCGGCTCCGGTTTATAACAGCACCACAAGGGTCAGAGTCCCATTTGGCTAGGTGCCACAATTTTGATGGAGCACCCACAGGTGCGACCTCTGGGGGAATCGTACCTTCCCGACCCACTGACCTCATAGAAGGATTTTCTGGTCTACGGATTTAACGTGCCCATATCCGGCCTAGACACGAAGGTATGTAACGGCGCTTGTCGGGATTCGATCCGAGCACCCTCAGCACCGACGCGTTACCGATAGGCTACCGCGGGTGATGTATTTGTTTACACTTCTGCATTTGTGAATACGAAATGTAAAATTAATAAACAAAAATTTCAAGCAAGTTATAGTAATAAAAATTAGCGCAACTTACAGATCTGTTATCATTCAGTCACTACATACATTAGAAAGTAGCATTGCCGTGGAATTCTTAAACAAAGAGAAATAAATTATTATCTTCACAGCATTCAAAGTCAGGATCGTGCAGCAAAGTGCAGCGATGACTGCATCTCTCCCTGAAAATAAGAACGAAATGACACATACGGTCTTATTTACTCGTTCACAGGAACAGTAAACCAATTTTTTTTCAGCTATAATTTCCTCTATTCTGAGGCAGATGATGAATGACTTTGGTATTCGTTGGCAACCAAGGAAACCACAAACATGTTGATAAGGGTGCCCTAAAAAACAGAATGTCCTGCAAATATCTTGGCTATAAAAATAATTCAATGACATTGTCTCTTTAAAGAAAAAAAATTAAATAAACAGAGCTGTCTTTCATTTCTGCAGTCCTTGCGAAATTATAGGGCACGAATCGTTTTAAATTTTTCCGTCGGTGAGTAGTCCTCTAAGAATTCCGGTCATCGTTTTTGCCAGTGGTTGAATCTGCTGAGATGTCTGTGATTTATTAAACAGATACAAACCTTGTCTTTGCTGTTTAAGGCGACCTGTTGTTATACGACGAGAAAACGTCTTAAACCGTAATATACCATGCAGGATTTTAAAGTGGGTTTTGTACCATCCACCTGGTGATGGAATGAATAGAAGACACTGTAGAGAAAGTTCTTTTTGGAGTGTCTGGCGTGGACTGAAGCACTCTATTTTCATCCCCTGCCATACACATAAAACAACACATTTAAAACCTGAATTTATTTGGGTCCCATTCAAATTATTCGGCATTTTTATGGTTTATCGGCTTTTTCACCTGAGACCCTGGAATGGATTTCGCAAAATGTTCGAACATGCTAAGTTAAAAAGAGAAAATCCCATTGAACATGCTAAATTTAAAAAAACAGAAAATCCCATCGAACATGCTAAATTTAAAAAAAAAAAGAAAATCCCATCGAACATGCTAAATTTAAAAAAAAAAATCCCATCGAATATGCTAAATAAAAAAAAGAAAATCCCATCGAACATGCTAAATTAAAAAAAAAGAAAATCCCATCGAACATGCTAAATTTAAAAAAAACAGAAAATCCCATCGAACATGCTAAATTTAAAAAAGGAAAATCCCATTGAACATGCTAAATTAAAAAAAGAAAATCCCATCGAACATGCTAAATTAAAAAACAGAAAATCCCATCGAACATGCTAAATTTAAAAAAAAAAAGAAAATCCCATCGAACATGCTAAATTTAAAAAAAAAAAAATCCCATCGAATATGCTAAATAAAAAAAAGAAAATCCCATCGAACATGCTAAATTAAAAAAAAGAAAATGCCATCGAACATGCTAAATTTAAAAAAAACAGAAAATCCCATCGAACATGCTAAATTTAAAAAAGGAAAATCCCATTGAACATGCTAAATTAAAAAAAGAAAATCCCATCGAACATGCTAAATTAAAAAAAAGAACATCCCATCGAATATGCTAAATTTAAAAAAAAAGAAAATCCCATCGAACATGCTAAATTAAAAAAAAGAAAATGCCATCGAACATGCTAAATTTAAAAAAAAAAAAGAAAATCCCATTGAACATGCTAAATTAAAAAAAAAAGAGAAAATCCCATAGAACATGCTAAATTTAAAAAAAATTCTCATCGAATATGCTAAATTAAAAAAAAGAAAATCCCATTGAACATGCTAAATTAAATAAATAAAATCCCATCGAATATCCTAAATTAAAAAAAAAGAAAATCCCATCGAACATGCTAAATTTAAAAAAAAAATCCCATTGAACATGCAAAATTAAAAAAAAAAAAGAAAATCCCATCGAACATGTTAAATTTAAAAAAAAAGAAAATCCTAAGAACATGCTAAATTTAAAAAAAATCCCATCGAACATGCTAATTTTTTTAAAATCCCATCGAATATGCTAAATTTAAAAAAAAAGAAATCCCATCGAACATGCTAAATTTTAAAAAAAAGAAAATCCCATCGAACTTGCTAAATTTAAAAAAAATCCCATCGAACATACTAAATTAAAAAAAAAGAAAATCCCATCGAACATGTTAAATTTAAAAAAAAAAAAGAAAATTCCATCGAATATGCTAAATTTAAAAAAAAAAATCCCATTGAACATGTTAAATTAAAAAAAAAAGAAAATCCTATCGAACATGCTAAATTGAAAAAAAGAAAATCCCATCGAGCATGCTAAATTTAAAAAAAAGAAAAATTAAATTTATAAAAAGTCGCTTTTACGATGGTTTTACCAGCCATGCCGATTCACCATAAAAATGCCCAATAATTTGAATAGGACCAGGATAAATTCAGGTTTTAAATGTGCTGTTTTATGAAATCTTAACGCCACCACTGAAAGCAATATAGCATTTGAAGCTGTCGTCATAATTTAATAAAGTTGTTTGATTTATACTCGGCAGTTTCTATTTATCGTGGTCATCCTAATGAAAAAAGTTTGAGTTCAACTTAAAAATAGGCCAAAATAATTTCAATAAAGTAAATGACTGTTTAGGAAAGCGTCCCAGATCACTCAGCTAGTTTTAAGTACATAATATTGACCCGACTCCCGTTTGGAATGGAATAAAATAGTTATAATTGTAAATAGCCTTACCCCTGATGTACATGACTAAGCATAGTTAACTAACTCGCTTTAGTCAGTCAGGCGGCTGAGATAACGCCCAAGTAACATATCACTTTTCACGGCTGCCGCTTCATAACTATAAACGAATCATTTGACATTCCACCTTGAAAGCTGTGCAAAATGTAATGCTGCTCCTTCAGAGCGGAAATCTGTTTTCCGTCTGCATTTAAACTTTCGCTAAGTGCGGCTAAGTAATGTCTGTCACTGAAACCCATTAAGAAGTTTGTTTTTTCGACTCATTTTTCTTTTGGGGGGCAGACTAAACGTTTTTGACGTAAATTAGGAAATATAGCTTTTTCCGCCAGACGTACCTTAAAGTAATCAAATGCAGTTTCCCATCACGAGATCCAGCCTTTGTGCGAGAGATTGACATTTTCAGACTTGGTTGGTAGGCCGATTAGAACGTATACACATCCTGTTTAAGGATACTTAATCCACAAGCACCAGTTTATGATAGTTTCAGACGTCGTTAATTAAAGGCTTCTTAATTCTTCGAAACTGGCTTACACTATTTTAAAAAACCATTTATTAATTTAGTCTTTACAGAATTTATAATTTCAATTTTATAATATAGTCGAACCCCGTTATAACGAATATCTAGGGACCAAAGGTTTTGTTCGCTATATCCGAACCGTCAAGAAAAATTTAGAGTTCACAAAATATATAACTCATTAGTTGCTATGTGTATTCAATAACAATGTATTAAAAATTGATAAAATCTGTTAAAAATGATCATTAATGAATTAAATTGACTAATATCGATTACATTAAATTCACACAATACTAATTAAATTAACTGAAAATGAAGACAAATGGAAATAAATTCATTTTACCTTCAATTATTGCTCACCGTTTTGATACAGAAATAATCGGTAATCTTCTGCTGACGTGATGCCGTTTTCAAAAACTTTTTATGAATTTCTTTGCCCAATACATCAAATGACTCCAACACTCTTTCTTCCACTGTTTATGTAGACAAAAAGTAATTTATTACACGCAGTGCTGCTCTAGCATCTGAGATGGTGGAGATTTCGTCATTTATGTGCTCCTCTTCATCAGCATCAGAATCAGAATCCTCGATTTCAGAATGATTCATTTTAATTTCTACCACAATATCTTCATCAGTCGGATTTTCACATGTAATGACTTCATCATCACATATTTCGAACAATTGCATGTCACAATCTGAGAATGATGAAATTTTGTGCTTTTTCTAGCCACATCGCGATAGATAAATCTTCATCGTCTTCTTCTTCAACATTCTTTGCTTCTTTAACATTCGTTGTATCTTCAACATTCTTAAAAAGTTTAAAAATTAAAGAAAAATTCAGTAGTCGACTGAAAAAAATGTTCGTTATAGCCGATTCTTACGATTTCGGAGGTTCGCTATAAAAGGATAAATTAGCATTAAATACAACAGGAAAACGGCGGGACCAAAATTTTCGTTCGCTATATCCGTGAGTTTCTTATATACAGAGTTCGCTATAACGGGGTTCGACTGTAGTTCGCAATTTAGATCTAGTTCCTTGCATTTCCATAAATGAAATTCTCATGTGGGAAACTTATTCTCAAGCACTGTTTTACAGAAGTATTGAATATTATTTATTTAAGGTTCACTTTGAGTTTGGTAAATTCATGACAATATAATAATGGCTGAAAGTATAGTCCTCACAATTTGATAACTGTACTTAGATGTTCCACCGAGAAAAAATTAAATTGACCGTACGTTCTCTGTTTGTGAATAGATTTCAAGTTCTTCCATTTTCTCCCTTGAAATAGGATATATTTTAATGTAATTAATACTACAATAAAAATAAAGTATTCCTTATAAAATTTTACGATATTTCAAAGAAATAAGTCCCATTACATATCAGTGTCTGGAAAAACGAGTTGCATCTAATTCCTGGTGCCATTTCTAATTATATTCAAAATCTTTATAGGCATGACTTTTTCTGGGTAGATTTACATTTTGTATAATTTGTTGTGCTTATTTATTTATTTGCATGCTTGTAAATGCACTTCGTTTTATCATTATTATTATTTTTTTGGCACTGCATTTTTTTTTTTGGTATTGTATTTTATGTTTTGCACTTAGGGTCTTGCTAGCGTAGGTGTTACTGTTTCACCCACTGACGTTCTGTTGCTGAAAGTGAGTTGTCAATTTCCACTGCATGTTATTTTTAGCTATACCCTTTGATGTTATTGTTTTTGTACTTGAATTACTAATGCTTTACTTGTGGAAATGAAGAGTGTTTATAAAATCCTAAAAGTCACATTTCTAAAACTGATCCTAGTTTGAATAACACGATTATATACAGCATTTTTTTTCACTTTAATATCTATTCAGAAGTTACAATATCGTTGTCAAGGAAATTTACTGTTACCAACTGCTTTAGATGCTCACATTCGTCGAATTCACTCCCTTAACCTAGGCCTTGCTAGCATAATTGTACGAGAGTGTCTCAAAAGTAACGGCAGATTGACTGTACAGTGGAACCTCGCATAACGAGTATAATTCGTTCTAAAATCTTACTCGTAATGCGAAACACTCGTTAAGCGAAACAATTTTTCCCATATAAATTAATGTAAAATACGATAATGCGTTCCATGCCAAAAAATACTCAAAATTGTTTAGACGTAACGCTTGTTATTTAAAGAAAATTACTTATACATAAATTCTTAAGGAGCAAAATCATCCATATGCAGTTCATTATTTACAAATTTATGACACATATCTAATTTTTTTACTAGAAAACTATCTAGCGACATTTTTTTTTCTCGGCGCTTCTACATTTGCTGAAAATGTGTCACCGCATTGTCACTGAATAAATTTACAGCGAGCATAGCCACCGTCTTATCAGGGTGATGCTTTGTAACTTACGATGCAACAGTTTCCCACGCTTTCATCATTTCTTTTATTGAGCCAGAAGTTTGTTTCTTTGCGCTGTTTCTTCGTCCTTCTCCACTGACAACTTCTCCTCTACAACTGCTTGCTGTGAAAGACACAGCAATTCTATTAGCTGTTCGGTGGTCAGCTCTTGGTTGTGCTCTTCCACAAGCTCCTCAATATCATTGTTATCCTCCAGCCCCATGATATTTGCTTCTCGAACCATCCATGACTACCCTTAAATACTTATTTTTCGGCCGTTGATGATCCTGGTGACGTGAAGAGGGGACTTCCTTCCACGTCACTCGTTATGCGAAATGTTGCTCGTTAAGCGAGCCATTGTTTTACGATTTATTTTGCTTGTTATGCGAAATACTCGTTATGCGAGGTGCTCGTTAAGCGAGGTTCCACTGTAGTTCAGGAAACGAAAATCTTAGGTCTTTCTGACTCTTGAAATGGAATGGCGTTCTTAGTCAGAGGAGCCGTCTATACAAAGTGGCGTGGTCTTAATTGTTTCCACCGTAGAGGAGCTGCGAGTGTTCATCGGATTTTTGTGAGGGCGTGACGACTTATTAAGGGGTCAGGTACCTTTTAAAGAGACCCGACAAACATATCTCTATTTTCAATCATCAATAGTTCGAAAATAATTTGTTCAGAAATATGAAAATTTTAAGGTGCTTCAAACACTCTTTCTTCTTTACAAATATAACTCTAAATTTTTTCTAGCTTGAAGAGAAAGTTTTTAATTGTTTAAGGGGAGTCATCACCTTTAAACCTTCAAAAAATTGAATTTTACATTTTTGCATTTTTAGAATATTTGAACATTTCTGAATAATTTAAAGGAATTTTTTATGATCTTCCTCGTGATATAAATTTTATAACCCTCAGATTATTATTTTAAATGCAAACTTTAAAGAATGTTACAAAAACAGCTTAAAAATTTAATTTTAAAAAATTTAAGAAGAATTTTTCAAAAATCTTTCTTAGTGCACCCCTACACTATAAGAAGAATCGCCATGTAAAATTTCAACTCTTTATGTCCAGCAGTTTGGTCTGTACATTACTTGTCAGTCAGTCAGTCAGTCAGTTACGAAACTGTTTTATACAGTAATCTTTCTGAAAACTGTCTCAGATTTTAAAATAATGAGACGAACACTTTTGCCTGTGTTCAGTCATAAGCATTTTTTTAAATCATAAACTTTGCAGTTACGATATCATTGTCAAATTTGCTGATGCCGGGAAGGAAATATTACATTGCTTTCTGTCATAAACGTACTTGAATTTTTATAAGGAATTCAACTTTTCTGACATAATAATACCAGAAAAAGGTAACCACTTTCCGGAAATTTTTATTTAAGATATTCATTGTGACTTCGTTTTCATGAATAAACGGAGAGTCTTGAAAGCTACTCTATATTCTCTAACGGGTACAAAAATTTTTCAAGAGCTGAATAATTATGCTGTTCCTTAAAAACTCTCAAAAATTACAGAGCCGGAACGTAAGATGGGAGATCAATATTTTCAGCTCAGCAGTTCTTGAATAGGCTCAAAATAAAAGATTTTAAATCACAAAGACGTTTTAGTATGTTATGGACACTCTTCATGACCAAAAATGTTTCATTTTTAAAAATGACTTTGACACACTTTAAAACGCTCTTAACTGTATGAAGTACTCTTTTCTTTCATGATTGACGAAAAAAGATCTAAATTTAAAAATGGTAATTTATATTATGAACCTTGCTAAAAGTTATGATATTAAGAAAAATGTATTATTATGTATATCCATGTCGAAGGTCTCTTTTTAACATGGTGATGTTTTCATCCTGCATAAAAATTTAATTAATTAGAGAGAAACAATCATTTAAGATATTTAAAAACTCCATTTTTCTATCTTAATTCCTGCCTTAAAACTGACTGAAGAAATTTAAGGTTGTTAGAAAATGAACTGTTGTTAAAAAGAGTGATGCTGTTAGTTCAGTTCTTTTATCCGGTTTTTGTTAACAAACCTTTGTGTTATATATAGGACTAGCTGAATATCCGTGCTTCGCTACGGAGTACATTCAAATTAAATACAACGGTCAAAATATGCAATTAATGCCAATCAATATATATATATATATATATATATATATATATATATATATATATATATATATATATATATATATATGTAAATCGTAACGGATATTTTTATAGACAAAATAATGTAGAACAAAATTTTCAAATTAAATACAACGTTCAATATATGCAATTAGTTGGTATGTTTAATACCCATAAAACATACTAATTTGAATTAAATTCTTAAAAAACTTCCATCTCAATCAGTCTAGTGGTTGAATTTTATCTTTTAGCGCATTTTAATATTTTTTTGTCAATTTATTTCGTCGTTATGCACGTGACGTAAAATTAGTTTAAAGTATCACAAAAAGAAAAGAAACCACGTGATCGGCCTTTAATAAATGAAATTCTAAAAATTAATCTTTAAAAATTCACCAAAAATCAGAAAATGGAGGTCAAGATTCGAAAAAGATTTCATTTTAAAGGAATTTTTATGATCTTTCTCGTGATATAAATTTTATAACCCTCAGTTTATTATTTTAAATGCAAACTTTAAAGAATGTTACAAAAACAGCTTAAAAATTTAATTTTAAAAATTCTAAGAATATTTTTTCAAAAATCTTTCTTAGTGCACCCCTGCAATATAAAAAGAATCGCCATGCAAAATGTCAGCCCTTTAGGTCCAGCGGTTTGGTCTGTGCGTTATCTGTCCGTCAGTCAGTCAGTCAGTTACGGAACTGTTTTATATATATAGATAATGTATAATTTAAACGTTTAAGAGTTAATTTAATGTCTTGAAACTAATTCTGAAATCTGGTCTGCTCATCTGTTACTCAAAGTAAGTTGAAAAAATAAATATAAACTACGTGTTATTATTAGCAATACTGTTTCATGCTTCTCCAGTATTAATTTGCTACTGGAAACTTGTACGCATGTATACTGTATAAATTTATATTTCCTGTACTAAAAGTTGCGTACTGATACAGCACTTTTAATCACTTGATCGATTTTAATAATTTTTAACTCTGTCACTGATTTGTTTCGAAATTTAAATCAGAATCTTCAACACATATTAAAACTGCTATGGTCTTTGGCATGCAGAATATTGATAGATTATTCCTTTTTTTTTGTATGAGTTCATTTTCGTCTGTAAAATAATATAAAATTCTTCAGAAAACTTGTTTCTCTCACGTAAAAATATGCATTGCAGTTAGAGACATAACTAAATGAGATCTTCATTATGTTAGAGAAAGAAAATCCTTTGTTATGAGATATTAAAATCACAACCTTTTCTTTCCCTGGAGTATTTTGCATAGGAATGATCTATTGAATTCAAAATCTTTTCTTTCACTGGAATATTTTGAATAAGAATGAGCAATTGAATCCAAAAAAATGTTTCTTTCGTTGAAGTATTTTGAATAAGAACGAGCAACTGAATTCAAAAAAATTTCTTTTCTTGAAGTATTTTGAATATGAAGGAGCAACTGAATTCAAAATTTTTTTCTTTCCTTGAAGTAATTTGAATATGAATGAGCAATTAAATTAAAAAATTTTTCTTTCCTTGAAGTATTTTTAATGCGAATGAGCAATTAAATACAAAATCTTTTCTTTCCTTGAAGTATTTTGAATATCAATAAGCAACTGAAGTCAAATTTTTTTCTGTTCTTGAAGTATTTTGAATACGCATGAGCAATTGAATTTTTCTTTCCTTGAAGTATTTTGAATACGAATGAGCAACTGAATTCAAAATCTTTTCTTTCAATGGAATATTTTGAATATGAATGAGCAACTGAAGTAAAAATTTTTTCCTTCCTTGAAGTATTTTGAATACGAATAAGCAACTGAATTAAAAAAATTTTCTTGCCTTGAAGTATTTTGAATATGAATGAGCAATTAAATTCAAAATTTTTCTTTCTTTCAAATATTTTGAATGTGAATGAGTAATTTATATCTCAAAATCTCTTTCTGCTAATTGAAGGATATTGAATGTGAATTAATTGTGTATTTTTGCGTCATCCTTCTATTATACAGGGTGAGCCTGGAAGTCCCGGACCACCTGGTCCCCCGGGACCTCCGGGACCTACCGGCTTGCCGGGATTTGATGGTAGAGTGGGACTGCCGGGAGAGCCGGTAAGTGTTTTTATTACTTTTTTTTTGTGTTTGTGTGTTAGTTACAGTAAAATATATTTGAGTCACACTTTGAAAAAAAAACATTTATTGAAGGATTTAATGGCAATATTTTGCAAGGTCTTTTAATTTTTTTATTCCTGATGCAAAATTTAATAATTGGTTATTAGTCTTTATATACCTATGAAAAATATATTCTTTAAGGATAGAAGTGTAAATTTTTGTTATTGTAAAAGTCATATTTTTAAGAATATAATATTTCTTACCAATGTTTTTTACGCACCGTCAAATCTTGACCATTCTGGCAAGTCTGTTATCGTCTTTTCGCCTAAGAAACATTTTTAAATCGAAAAAAAACGATCAAAATTTTATGAGCGTGATGCACAATAGTTTACCAGAGGCTTTATCTTAGCATTTAATACGTTTCAGTTGGAGCTTTGCTTTCAAGTTAAAGAAAAACTTTTCGCATATCCCCAAGTCCTTTTGGATGTTCATTCTAATTTTTAACCAAATTTTGCCAGTAAATTTGTAAATAATGTTATATTGTTTAGGTTCTATAAAGGGAGAGAGTTCTATCCCTTGGGTAACGAAAAGATTTTAATATTATTGTTGGAGGTTTTTTAAAGTTTATTTAAAGTTTATTACCCCGTACGGTAACTTTCACATCCGTACAAATGTATCAGTTTTACTAACGCACTAAATTTTTTTTCCGCAATGACCTTCGTATTTTCGAGTATTATTTCATATTTACAACAAAATTTATCTCAATGAAACACTGAAGGAAATTTGTTTCCATCGGGCTAAAGCACGGCCTGTAGACTAGTTTCAGAGTAAACACTGGTAAGTTCCTCTGCTGTGATATTTCCTTGTCGGCAATATATATCTTTTCAGCAAGCTTTATAGTAAACTTTATAGTATCATTATAATAATCTTTATTCAAAATTTCTCTAAACGGGTAAAATATAGAGTAAAAGCATACGAGTTAAAATTGCAATAGGGGTATTTTCGCAGAGGTGTCACTCAAGAACTATGGGTGAAATCAGGAAACGAAGAAAGAAGACTTCATTTGGTTTCAAAGATATTCAACTCGGGCTTTATTAAACATCCATTTCTATTGGAATTAAATCAAAGACAGTTAACTCAAGCCTTAAACATTTATTTCAAATGGGTTTAAAAGGAAAGACAAGTAACTCAAGCGTTTATTTCTACTGGAATTGAAAAAAAATATTAAATCTCATCTCGCTTTCTCATCAAGCGTTTATTTCTACTGTAATTGAAAAAAAATATTAAATCTCATCTCGCTTTCTCATCAAGCGTTTATTTCTACTGTAATTGAAAAAAATATTAAATCTCATCTCGCTTTCTCATCAAGCGTTTATTTCTACTGTAATTGAAAAAAAATATTAAATCTCATCTCGCTTTCTCATCAAGCGTTTATTTCTACTGTAATTGAAAAAAATATTAAATCTCATCTCGCTTTCTCATCAAACGTTTATTTCTACTGTAATTGAAAAAAATATTAAATCTCATCTCGCTTTCTCATCAAGCGTTTATTTCTACTGTAATTGAAAACAAAATATTAAATCTCATCTCGCTTTCTCTGATATTAAATTCTTTTTTTCTAGGGCCCACCTGGAGAACCTGGAACGACAGGCCCACCGGGACCTGTGGTACGTACATAACAGATTTTCAAATTGTTCATTTACAAGTATAGATTATTATTTCGTTTGATAATACGTTTCAAAATTATTTTATGGAGAAAGAAGAGTAGGTACATAAAACACATTGACTAATTTTTACTTAATTAAAATATGTTTAATTTTTAAAATGTATAAAAAAAGCAGAAAAGGCTCCGAGGAGTTTCAAGCAGATCTGTTACACTCTTTATTCTTCGGTATAGGCGAGCGCATGCCGATTTCCAACACCAGTGAGCAGCGAATTTATCACTTTCATATTCTTTGCCCATTTCAAAACAAACGCCAACTAGACGTGGCTAAGGCACATGCCCTTCCACGTTCCAAAAACAAGTATTTACGTAAGGGAGGAAGCGATTGCAGTCGTGAAAGGAGGCCAAACCTTGGTAAAACCACTAGACCTGAGTACACTTTCTCATACACACAATTACACATCATTGGGTTTTGGAGGGGTCTCTGTTATCATATTTGCGTGGCACTAGTTCCAAAAGGGTTTAGGACTTTAACACTTGTCCACGGGCCTTGTGGGACAATCGCTACTGTCATACTCACATAGAGTTAGTCCCAAAATAGTTAAGGACATAAATACGTATCTTTCAGCCTTGCTGTCATATGTATATAAAACTTGTTCCGGAAAGGTGATAGAAACAAATGCGAATCTTCGGGTTTTGGATAACAATTGCTGCTGTCATAGTCATGTACCGCTAGTCCCAAAAGGGTTAAGGACATAAATACGTATCTTTGAGCCTTGCTGTCATACGTATGCAAAACTTGTTCCGGAAAGGTGATGAATACAAATGCGAATCTTTGGGTTTTGGATAACAATTGCTGCTGTCATAGTCATGTACCGTAGTCCCAGAAGGGTTAAGGACATAAATACGCATCTCTGAGCCTTGCTGTCATATGTATGTAAAACTTGTTCCGGAAAGGTGATAGAAACAAATGCGAATCTTCGGGTTTTGGATAACAATTGCTGCTGTCATAGTCATGTACCGTAGTCCCAGAAGGGTTAAGGACATAAATACGCATCTCTGAGCCTTGCTGTCATATGTATGTAAAACTTGTTCCGGAAAGGTGATAGAAACAAATGCGAATCTTCGGGTTTTGGATAACAATTGCTGCTGTCATAGTCATGTACCGCTAGTCCCAAAAGGGTTAAGGACATAAATACGTATCTTTGAGCCTTGCTGTCATACGTATGCAAAACTTGTTCCGGAAAGGTGATGGATACAAATGCGAATCTTTGGGTTTTGGATAACAATTGCTGCTGCCATAGTCATGTACCGCTAGTCCCAGAAGGGTTAAGGACATAAATACGCATCTTTGAGCCTTGCTGTCATACGTATGCAAAACGTGTTCCGGAAAGGTGATGGATACAAATGCGAATCTTCGGGTTTTGGATAACAATTGCTGCTGTCATAGTCATGTACCGCTAGTCCCAAAAGGGTTAAGGACATAAATACGTATCTTTGAGCCTTGCTGTCATATGTATGTAAAACTTGTTCCGGAAAGGTGATAGAAACAAATGCGAATCTTCGGGTTTTGGATAACAATTGCTGCTGTCATAGTCATGTACCGCTAGTCCCAAAAGGGTTAAGGACATAAATACGTATCTTTGAGCCTTGCTGTCATACGTATGCAAAACTTGTTCCGGAAATGTGATGGATACAAATGCGAATCTTTGGGTTTTGGATAACAATTGCTGCTGTCATAGTCATGTACCGCTAGTCCCAGAAGGGTTAAGGACATAAATACGCATCTTTGAGCCTTGCTGTCATACGTATGCAAAACGTGTTCCGGAAAGGTGATGGATACAAATGCGAATCTTCGGGTTTTGGATAACAATTGCTGCTGTCATAGTCATGTACCGCTAGTCCCAAAAGGGTTAAGGACATAAATACGTATCTTTGAGCCTTGCTGTCATATGTATGTAAAACTTGTTCCGGAAAGGTAATAGAAACAAATGCGAATCTTCGGGTTTTGGATAACAATTGCTGCTGTCATAGTCATGTACCGCTAGTCCCAAAAGGGTTAAGGACATAAATACGTATCTTTGAGCCTTGCTGTCATACGTATGCAAAACTTGTTCCGGAAAGGTGATGGATACAAATGCGAATCTTTGGGTTTTGGATAACAATTGCTGCTGTCATAGTCATGTACCGCTAGTCACAGAAGGGTTAAGGACATAAATACGCATCTTTGAGCCTTGCTGTCATACGTATGCAAAACGTGTTCCGGAAAGGTGATAGAAACAAATGCGAATCTTCGGGTTTTGGATAACAATTGCTGCTGTCATAGTCATGTACCGCTAGTCCCAAAAGGGTTAAGGACATAAATACGTATCTTTGAGCCTTGCTGTCATACGTATGCAAAACTTGTTCCGGAAAGGTGATGAATACAAATGCGAATCTTTGGGTTTTGGATAACAATTGCTGCTGTCATAGTCATGTACCGTAGTCCCAGAAGGGTTAAGGACATAAATACGCATCTCTGAGCCTTGCTGTCATACGTATGTAAAACTTGTTCCGGAAAGGTGATAGAAACAAATGCGAATCTTCGGGTTTTGGATAACAATTGCTGCTGTCATAGTCATGTACCGTAGTCCCAGAAGGGTTAAGGACATAAATACGCATCACTGAGCCTTGCTGTCATATGTATGTAAAACTTGTTCCGGAAAGGTGATAGAAACAAATGCGAATCTTCGGGTTTTGGATAACAATTGCTGCTGTCATAGTCATGTACCGCTAGTCCCAAAAGGGTTAAGGACATAAATACGTATCTTTGAGCCTTGCTGTCATACGTATGCAAAACTTGTTCCGGAAAGGTGATGGATACAAATGCGAATCTTTGGGTTTTGGATAACAATTGCTGCTGTCATAGTCATGTACCGCTAGTCCCAGAAGGGTTAAGGACATAAATACGCATCTTTGAGCCTTGCTGTCATACGTATGCAAAACGTGTTCCGGAAAGGTGATGGATACAAATGCGAATCTTCGGGTTTTGGATAACAATTGCTGCTGTCATAGTCATGTACCGCTAGTCCCAAAAGGGTTAAGGACATAAATACGTATCTTTGAGCCTTGCTGTCATATGTATGTAAAACTTGTTCCGGAAAGGTGATAGAAACAAATGCGAATCTTCGGGTTTTGGATAACAATTGCTGCTGTCATAGTCATGTACCGCTAGTCCCAAAAGGGTTAAGGACATAAATACGTATCTTTGAGCCTTGCTGTCATACGTATGCAAAACTTGTTCCGGAAATGTGATGGATACAAATGCGAATCTTTGGGTTTTGGATAACAATTGCTGCTGTCATAGTCATGTACCGCTAGTCCCAGAAGGGTTAAGGACATAAATACGCATCTTTGAGCCTTGCTGTCATACGTATGCAAAACGTGTTCCGGAAAGGTGATGGATACAAATGCGAATCTTCGGGTTTTGGATAACAATTGCTGCTGTCATAGTCATGTACCGCTAGTCCCAAAAGGGTTAAGGACATAAATACGTATCTTTGAGCCTTGCTGTCATATGTATGTAAAACTTGTTCCGGAAAGGTAATAGAAACAAATGCGAATCTTCGGGTTTTGGATAACAATTGCTGCTGTCATAGTCATGTACCGCTAGTCACAGAAGGGTTAAGGACATAAATACGCATCTTTGAGCCTTGCTGTCATACGTATGCAAAACGTGTTCCGGAAAGGTGATGGATACAAATGCGAATCTTCGGGTTTTGGATAACAATTGCTGCTGTCATAGTCATGTACCGCTAGTCCCAAAAGGGTTAAGGACATAAATACGTATCTTTGAGCCTTGCTGTCATACGTATGTAAAACTTGTTCCGGAAAGGTGATAGAAACAAATGCGAATCTTCGGGTTTTGGATAACAATTGCTGCTGTCATAGTCATGTACCGCTAGTCCCAAAAGGGTTAAGGACATAAATACGTATCTTTGAGCCTTGCTGTCATACGTATGCAAAACTTGTTCCGGAAAGGTGATGGATACAAATGCGAATCTTTGGGTTTTGGATAACAATTGCTGCTGTCATAGTCATGTACCGTAGTCCCAGAAGGGTTAAGGACATAAATACGTATCTTTGAGCCTTGCTGACATATGTATGCAAAACTTGTTCCGGAAATTTGATGGATACAAATGCGAATCTTTGGGTTTTGGATAACAATTGCTGCTGTCATAGTCATGTACCGTAGTCCCAGAAGGGTTAAGGACATAAATACGTATCTTTGAGCCTTGCTGACATATGTATGCAAAACTTGTTCCGGAAATGTGATGGATACAAATGCGAATCTTCGGGTTTTGGATAACAATTGCTGCTGTCATAGTCATGTACCGCTAGTCCCAGAAGGGTTAAGGACATAAATACGCATCTTTGAGCCTTGCTGTCATACGTATGCAAAACGTGTTCCGGAAAGGTGATGGATACAAATGCGAATCTTCGGGTTTTGGATAACAGTTGCTGCTGTCATAGTCATGTACCGCTAGTCCCAAAAGGGTTAAGGACATAAATACGTATCTTTGAGCCTTGCTGTCATATGTATGTAAAACTTGTTCCGGAAAGGTGATAGAAACAAATGCGAATCTTCGGGTTTTGGATAACAATTGCTGCTGTCATAGTCATGTACCGCTAGTCCCAAAAGGGTTAAGGACATAAATACGTATCTTTGAGCCTTGCTGTCATACGTATGCAAAACTTGTTCCGGAAAGGTGATGGATACAAATGCGAATCTTTGGGTTTTGGATAACAATTGCTGCTGTCATAGTCATGTACCGCTAGTCCCAGAAGGGTTAAGGACATAAATACGCATCTTTGAGCCTTGCTGTCATACGTATGCAAAACGTGTTCCGGAAAGGTGATGGATACAAATGCGAATCTTCGGGTTTTGGATAACAATTGCTGCTGTCATAGTCATGTACCGCTAGTCCCAAAAGGGTTAAGGACATAAATACGTATCTTTGAGCCTTGCTGTCATATGTATGTAAAACTTGTTCCGGAAAGGTGATAGAAACAAATGCGAATCTTCGGGTTTTGGATAACAATTGCTGCTGTCATAGTCATGTACCGCTAGTCCCAAAAGGGTTAAGGACATAAATACGTATCTTTGAGCCTTGCTGTCATACGTATGCAAAACTTGTTCCGGAAAGGTGATGGATACAAATGCGAATCTTTGGGTTTTGGATAACAATTGCTGCTGTCATAGTCATGTACCGTAGTCCCAGAAGGGTTAAGGACATAAATACGTATCTTTGAGCCTTGCTGACATATGTATGCAAAACTTGTTCCGGAAATTTGATGGATACAAATGCGAATCTTTGGGTTTTGGATAACAATTGCTGCTGTCATAGTCATGTACCGTAGTCCCAGAAGGGTTAAGGACATAAATACGTATCTTTGAGCCTTGCTGACATATGTATGCAAAACTTGTTCTGGAAATGTGATGGATACAAATGTGAATCTTTGGGTTTTGGATAACAATTGCTGCTGTCATAGTCATGTACCGTAGTCCCAGAAGGGTTAAGGACATAAATACGTATCTTTGAGCCTTGCTGACATATGTATGCAAAACTTGTTCCGGAAATGTGATGGATACAAATGCGAATCTTCGGGTTTTGGATAACAATTGCTGCTGTCATAGTCATGTACCGCTAGTCCCAGAAGGGTTAAGGACATAAATACGCATCTTTGAGCCTTGCTGTCATACGTATGCAAAACGTGTTCCGGAAAGGTGATGGATACAAATGCGAATCTTCGGGTTTTGGATAACAATTGCTGCTGTCATAGTCATGTACCGCTAGTCCCAAAAGGGTTAAGGACATAAATACGTATCTTTGAGCCTTGCTGTCATATGTATGTAAAACTTGTTCCGGAAAGGTGATAGAAACAAATGCGAATCTTCGGGTTTTGGATAACAATTGCTGCTGTCATAGTCATGTACCGCTAGTCCCAAAAGGGTTAAGGACATAAATACGTATCTTTGAGCCTTGCTGTCATACGTATGCAAAACTTGTTCCGGAAAGGTGATGGATACAAATGCGAATCTTTGGGTTTTGGATAACAATTGCTGCTGTCATAGTCATGTACCGCTAGTCCCAGAATGGTTAAGGACATAAATACGCATCTTTGAGCCTTGCTGTCATACGTATGCAAAACGTGTTCCGGAAAGGTGATGGATACAAATGCGAATCTTCGGGTTTTGGATAACAATTGCTGCTGTCATAGTCATGTACCGCTAGTCCCAAAAGGGTTAAGGACATAAATACGTATCTTTGAGCCTTGCTGTCATACGTATGTAAAACTTGTTCCGGAAAGGTGATAGAAACAAATGCGAATCTTCGGGTTTTGGATAACAATTGCTGCTGTCATAGTCATGTACCGCTAGTCCCAAAAGGGTTAAGGACATAAATACGTATCTTTGAGCCTTGCTGTCATACGTATGCAAAACTTGTTCCGGAAAGGTGATGGATACAAATGCGAATCTTTGGGTTTTGGATAACAATTGCTGCTGTCATAGTCATGTACCGTAGTCCCAGAAGGGTTAAGGACATAAATACGTATCTTTGAGCCTTGCTGTCATACGTATGCAAAACTTGTTCCGGAAATGTGATAGATACAAATGCGAATCTTTGGGTTTTGGATAACAGTTGCTGCTGTCATAGTCATGTACCGCTAGTCCAAAAAGGGTCTAGGATATAAATGCGTGTCTTTTGGCCTTGGAGGTTAATATGTTGCTGTCGTAATTGCGCAACGCGAATGCCGAAATGGTTAGCGACACATATACCTGTCGTGTGGCCTTTTCGTAAGGAATCACTACTGTTATAGTCATGTAACGCCACCCACATAGTATAGTGGTTAGCGACATGAGGTTCTACTCGGTGGGCTTGGGTTCAATCCCGAATAAGGCTTGGTCGTAAACGTGGTCCATTTTGGGTTCAATTCTGGCTCAGCTAAAGGATTCTTCCACAATGAAGTAGTCAGCAAAACCACGCGGTGAATAACAATAGGTGAAAGTGCCGCTGCATTCGAAAAAAAAGTTACGTAACACTAGACCCGAAAGGGTTTAGAACGCAAGCACTTGTCGTTCGACCTTGGATGGGATTCGCTGTTGGATGTTTACGTAACGCTAGTATTGGTGAAGACGTTAGTTTTTCATCTAAAGAGGAAATAAAGATTCCATCAACATCAGTAACAGGTTTTAGCAGCTTTCTTTTTTTTATTAATAAAAAATAAATTTTAAGAAATATAATTTTATTAATACCTTAAATCAACAGACCAGCTGCTATCTAAGTTTTGCATGTTCTTGAAATCTGTTCTTTTACGCATGACTGAAATCTTAGACCTCCTGTTGACCGAACACATGAACTAATTTCCTACACCCCAAGAACTCGTTCACTAAACCCCATAACCAACTTTGACACCTGCTTGAGATAACTTTTCATCTTCTCGGATTACCACGAGGCATACATTTATAAAGGTCGAGACCTAAAAATAAATTTGCTCGCTTTTTTTGTTGATTCGAAAAAACAATGTGTATCTCCATTTGTAAAATCAACGAGAATCTTTTGAAGTTTATCTAGGAAAAATATACAGAAAGTCGTTCACACTTTATGGAAACGATTTTGATAGTTAAGTTTTATGTATAAATGCCGTAATTTTTGCACCAATTTGCTTCTATCTGATAGCCATGGTTCTTGTCAATAGCTCTAGCTCAAATTTTCCATGGAAGTACACTTTTTTTTAGTACTGGCATGTCAATTTTGCCCCATTCCTCTTGGATCGTTTTCTAAAGTCCATTTAGTGTTCTGGGATGCTGTTTTCCTAAGGCTCGTTTTAATTAACCGAAAACGCAAAAGTCCATTAGAGAAGCGTCAAGTGATTTAACATGAATATTTCTGTAAATCGCATACACTTTATTTCTGTTTTTGACTCTTTCTTTGTTGAATAAGCGACAGTTGATTTAGATGTGTGACTAGAGGCTTTGTCCATATGAAGCTCAACTTTATCAATGTCCTTTCCATATAAGGCTGGAATTTCTTCTTCAAAATTTGGTTCTAAAATATTCTGCTGATAGTAGAGTGAATTAATTCTGGCTTTACTTGAGACTTTTTTGATTTTTAATTTGCCGTTGTAACAAAATCCTGCATCTATCATGAATCCCTTTAGGAACTTTTCTGTACACCGACGAAGCCATTTCGTACGGTCATTCCCGTCAGTAAAACAACAGAAAATTGATCTATATTTATTACAGTCACTTAAATACACCCATTCCTCATCAAGTGATACCACAAATTTCCATTTTTCAACAGCTAGGTGTTTTTCATGTAATTTTCTACAATTTGTTTTTGTTTCAGAAATATGCTTTGGCAAAAGCAAATGAACTTTAGGTTTAAACATCTTTTTAACTTTAAATCTTTATGAATGATTTTACTTACAGTGCCATTAGACGTTCCTAGTTTCGATGCAATGGATCTTTGAGTCGGCGAGTTTTTTTGTTTTTTTTTGTTAGTATCAGAGACTTCACTTTCTTGATATTTAGCTGCGTTCGAACAGTCTTAGGATGTTTCGGGGTCATGTTTTCATTTTAAAAGTATCGAAATTTCGCAAAAAAAATTACAATATACATTAAATTTCGCAGTTATATATTTAATTTAGATGTTTTTTTCCCTTTCAGATTTAATATATGATAAATACCTTTTTTGAAATGCCATAACCGCGATTTTTACACCGCTTTATAATTTCTTGATACGAATATTTTTTTTAAAAATCTGCTTCACATATGTGTGTGATGATTTTATTTCTTTTTCTTTCAGGGTCCTATGGGTAAAGATGGACTTGCCGGACCTAAAGTGAGTGATGTATAAATCATAAAAAAGTATTACACGCTGCATATTAAAGAAATTTTATGTATTATTGAATGGGTTTATGAATCATGTTGAATTCTCTGATATCTTCATTTTCAGAGCGGTTGTTAAATATTAAAGGCATTAATGATGAATGACATCGTTTGTGATGCCAAATATTAAAATACAACCATAATCATGTACCATTATCATCTTCAATTGTGAATCGACTTCCCTAGAAGCAATGGTCCGGTACCTCTTCGTCGTGATAATTATGATCAAATATGCTAACCCCCTTTGAAAGACTAATAGAAATCTCCGCTTAGAATTCTGTTTCGTGCTGTGTTTATTGGATATGATACGCCGAGAAGCTTATAACAAGAGGCGTGATGGTTTAAGGCTGCTGTGTACTAACCCTATTGGATTCGCTCACCTCAGTTTTAACCTATGGAGAAAATAGCCCGATCTTTTCTGCACCTTGCAACACGATTCATTTTATAAATTCCGTCCAGCAAAGGAATTGAGGAAAGTTTAAAACACACTAGACCAGATTTTTCTCCCGAATAATTTAAAAATATGTGAGATATTGAAAGAAAATTAACCCCCTTGGTTTAAATAAATCGCCTTTTGAAGAAGAAGAAGCGCCTTATGCAAATGAGCGGCACTTTTCTACTAGACGGGAATCCCCGTGGGTAGCGTACACGCGCAACAGTGAGAGCGAAAACACTACGAGGCGAGGTCGGAAGGAGGGAAGCGGCGAACGAAAAACAATTGAAGTGAAGATCGCTTTGCCGTACAGCAGCCGGGCATTATCAAGTTTACCGAAGGCGTTTTGAAGTTAGCTATCGTTCCAGCGACCTGGTGATAAAGGGAAGACAGAAAAGTTAGTGTGTAGCTGTGTAGCGCATGTACAAGCAGTGGCGTGGCTGAATTCTGGCAGGGTTTCCGTAAATTAACAACCGGAATTAACACACGTGATAAATAATTCCCCGTTGCCTGCTAGCAATTGAGTACGGTATTTATGTAGTCTAATTGTGTTGTAAAAAATAGTTTAGTGTAGTGTAGAAAATCTAGTCGGATCTTGTTAATGTTCAGTTCATTGTTTAGTATATACATTACTAAAGGGAACAGTGAACTTCATAAATATTATTTCCATTTTTTTAAATGAAAAATGCCCCAAGATGCACAATTTTTTTCTCTATTACGGAGTACAATTTTTTACAGAAAATCTTTCAATCCAAGTCGGCATTCCGTGGACACATTTTCTGCATAGGTTAACATTGAGGTGAGCGAATTCATTAGGGTTAGTACACAGCAGACTTAACAATGCTGCCTGAATACGCTTTCGGTGCATGTTTTATGCAGTGTAAAAAACCACCCTATAGAGTCCTCTCGATCCAAATCCGTGTGTTAACTCTCCGTATTTCAAAAAAAGATTTTGTTTCTTATATGCTATTTTATCACTTCGCAACGATAGATGTATATGCAAATTTGTCGCAATTATAAATTCCGACGTCATTAAATCCAGTGGCAGCGTACACAATTGAAAAAATCAACCGTGAGCTCAGTCGGTTATTAGTAACAAAAGAAATGGAGAATAGTCCAAAGGATGTAACGATAAAAATTTTTTTTTAAATCACTATACAAAATGAAGAAATAAGGAAGCAAAATCACAATCCAACTAATTTGATTTATTTTTTTAAGTTTCTGAAATATATTATCTTATTTATCTAATTTTTTTATTTTTAATTATATTTTACAGATTTTTTACATTATTTTATAATTTTATATATCTAAATATTATTATTTATGATTTACAATAATAATTAATTATAAGTTACTATTAATTATTATTGTAAATTGTTCTTCTGTATTAAGAAGAAGGTATTAAGATTTCAACCAATGAAAAATTAATAATCGACTATAATGAATTCCGTTGGAAGATAACTTTACAGGCCTCAGAAATAATAAAATTTAATTCCAAATAATCTTATTTTTGCCTTTAAAGATTAAAGTTTTAAAAAAAAAAATCAGTTGATTTAATGAAATGGATATCAACTGTTCGATTCAGAAGTATAAAAATTTAATTCAAAAGATAGTGATCATATGATAATCGGTGAAACCGAATTAAAAATCTTAGGCGCTCATCTTGAAAGATTTACCGAGCCATTCTCTGCTATTACATCTATGATACACATAATAAATAGATAATATGTTCACCCATCTCTCACGAGACCGTTCAGAAATGCGATGCCTGTTATTTCAATGTAGCTGGTGGATGTTTCCTGGTAATTATTTTGCATTTGTTTAACTGTAAGTGAGGTCATTTTGTGGTTTTTACATCACTCAGTGTCATATCCGAGAGTGAAGACTTTTTGGGTTAAATTTGAAAAAAAATTAATTTTTTGTTTACAGAGTGCTCATAATTAAACTTCCCTACTTTAAAGTTGTCTACAGTCCAAACTATTGTTCAGAAAGTTATGAAATTTTGTGTAGGACATATTGAAGGGACGGGAATTTGCTTGAGCGAATAAATAAATTAGTTCAAAATTTCACCACCAGAGGGCGTTTTTGATGAATTATGCATTTACGACAGGTTCTTTACTTAAGATTTCACCATCTTTTTATCCATAGGTCAACCTAACACAATAACTCATACTCATTAAATTTTACAATCTTTAAAGTAATTGCAAAGTCGATCGGAAAAAAGTTCGATAACTAATTTTCGGACAAAAGATTTGAAGGAACGAAGAAGAAACAGTCCCCAGACCTCAACCCATGCGACTTTTGGCTTTGGGGGCATGTGAAACATCTAGTCAGTCTTGATAAACCAAGAACTATACCTGATCTGAAAGACAGCATTTCACGACATGTTCTCAGCATTTCCCCAGACACACTACGGTCAACTGTAGAACATGCTATCTTAAGATTTCGAATGGTAGCTGAAAATGATGGCCGTCATGTTGAACATGTCTTGTTGTAATAATTTTTTTTAAATTATAGTAAATGTTAGCTAAATGTGTAATTTATCAAAATTGCCCTCTGGTGGTGAAATTTTGAACTAATTTTTTATTCGCTCAAACAAATTCCCATCCCTTCAATATGTCCTACACAAAATTTCATAACTTTCTGAACAATAGTTTCGACTGTAGACAACTTTAGAGTAGGGAAGTTGTATTATGGACACCCTATATATCCTTATTCGATGAAAATAATATTTTGTAAATGAAAGCAGTTATAAATTGTAATAAATAGTTTATATTTTTATGGTTTATTGTAATAATGTATATAAAAATTTATATTATATATATATATATATATATATATATATATATATATATGTGTGTGTGTGTGTGTGTGTGTGTGTGTGTGTGTGTGTGTATTATACTATTGGTTAATTATTAAAATTCATTAATTAATTTGATTTATTTTTTTTTATGTTTCTGAAATATATTATCTTATTTATCTTATTGGTTTATTTTTGATTATATTTTACAGATTTTTTACATTATTTTATGATTTTATATTTATAAAAATTATTATTTATGATTTACAATAATAATTAATTATAAGTTAATATTATTATTTATAATTATATTTTATACATTATTATTCATTATTGTTATTTTGTCTGTATTACATATATTTATAATAATAATTATCAATAATTGTACTTTTGATGTAAAATGTATCAGCTGTCGCTAGAAATAAAAAAACAGCCACAAATGTTCCTAAAAACCAAGTAAAAAAACTTTTTTTGGTGTCCTGTATGTGGCTCTGTGTCAATTTGAAGCCAAATAGCTTGTCATTTGAAGCGCAAAAAGTATAGTAATATCTTAAGCGAGTCCCTTAGCAATTATAAAACAATTATCTGCAAAGGGAATGAAATATTCTTACGTTGTTTCAAGTATTTATTACTAGCCGGGCTTTGCTCAGCTAAAGAATCACTTGACACTCGAATCACAGTCCACTTGAATTTAAATTTTTTTCACTTTTAATTGCAAAAAAATCCCAAAAAAATCAGTACATCTTCAAATGATCTATTTAAGATTAAAAAGTTTGAGTTAAAAGTATGAAAAATAGAAAAATAATTAAAAATTAGACATCCGGTGAAACATTTCTTTTCAGTGATTCATTTTTTAATGAGAATCACGCTGTGAATGAATCACGCTGTGTTTACGTTTTGTTCGGTGGAGTATACATTTAGAATTGAAATATCTCTAAACTATTAAAGTAACAGAATAAATGTACGCAGAAAAAAATATCAGTTTTTAAAGCTCTTTCTAAATATGTAAATTTATGTACTTTCTTTAAAAAAATAAACATCTATTTTAACTTTTAAAACATTTCATTTGCGCTTTGTATCAGTGGAGTGTGCATTTAGAATTTAAATATCTCTAAAACTATTAAAGTAACAGAATTATATATATATATATATATATACAGTATTATATATATATATATATATATATATATATATATATATATATATATATATATAATTGTACGCAGAAAAAATTAACAGTTTTTAAAGCTCTTTCCAAATATGTAACATTTATGTACTTTCATGAAAAAATAACATCGATTTCGACATTTTCAAACATGGCCGAATTTCATAACGAATGCCATACCGGAAACGGTCTACCCGGAATTGTTCCCAGTTTCCGGCCGACAGACAAAGTTTTCCTTTTATTTATATAGATAACTCTTATTTTTACGCTACCCCTATAAAAATTCTGCTGATTTAGAGAAACGTTTAGTCTGCATCAACTTCAAACGTGGTTGAAGTCTTATTAATGTCAATTCATTCTTGTTTGTAGTCAAAGTCAACTTATTCTTATTTATACTAATTAAAGTCGACTTAGTCTTATTTGAAGTCACCTTAAGGCCGTCTGCACACGGGGCAACTCAAAAGAAACTGATAACTGACTCAAATCACAAACCAGTCCGTGATGAGTCGCAACCTATGTAATTGAATGGAGCCACGCACACGGCGCAACTAGTTACAAACCCGTCGGACGGGTTTGTAACCAGTTGCGCCGTGTGCGTGGCTCCATTCAATTACATAGGTTGCGACTCATCACGGACTGGTTTGTGATTTGAGTCAGTTATCAGTTTCTTTTGAGTTGCCCCGTGTGCAGACGGCCTTAGTCTGTATGAACTTAAAAATTGTTTGCCTATTTAGAGAAACGTTTTGTCAGGATCCATTTCGAAGGCCGTGGAAGTTAAAATGTAAGTATCCAGTGCTATCATGACAGACGGTCACTTCCCGAACGGACAATCCATCCCGATTTCAATCCTCTTTCTCTTGCTTTCTGCTTTGAAATTTCCTTTCCTGTTTCAGGGCGACAAAGGCGATCGTGGATTTATGGGCTCCCCCGGTCTGCCCGGTCGACACGGGGATCAGGGGCCGCCGGGACTGCCCGGTCCCCCAGGCTTAAAAGGAACCAAAGTGAGACTCGTACAGAGCTCTGTTTTATTATCGTTTGGTGTTCTCCTTTTCTTTTCGAGGTCTTCGATTTTGTTTGCGTTTCGTCTGTTTTGTTTCCCGTTTTGTTAACCTTCCCTGACTGTAGTTGAAATACGTGTGCATTCCATTTTCTTATATACATATACAGTCGAACCCCGTTATAACGAACTTTAAGGGACCAAAGGTTTTATTCGCTATATCCGAACCGTTGATATATATATATATATATATATATATATATATATATATATATATATATATATATATATATATATATATATATACATATACATACATATGTTAGAGTTCACAAAATGTATAACTCATTAGTTGCTATGTGTATTCAATAATAATGTATTAAAAAAAGATAAAATCTATATAAAATGATCATTAATGAATTAAATTGACTAAAATCGATTACATTAAACTAACACAATACTAATTAAAATATATATATATATATATATATATATATATATATATATTATATATAATATATATATTTTTATATATATATATATTTATATATATATATATATATATATATATATATATATATATATATATATATACATACATATACATACATATGTTAGAGTTCATAAAATGTATAACTCATTAGTTGCTATGTGTATTCAATAACAATGTATTGAAAGAATGATAAAATATATTAAAAATGATCATTAATGAATTAAATTGACTAAAATCGATTACATTAAACTGACGCAATACTAATTAAATTAACTAAAAATGAAGACAAATGGAAATAAATTCATTTTACCTTTAATTGTTGCTCACTGTTTTGATATAAAAATAATCGGTAATCTTCAGCTGACGTGATGCCAATTTCAAAAGCATTTTATGAATTTCTTTGTCTAACACTTCAAATGACTCCAACACTCTTTCTTCCGCTGTTTGCGTAGAGAAAAACTAATTTATTACACGCATCGCTGCTGTAGCATCTGAGATGGTGGGGATTTCGTCATTGATGTGCTCCTCTTCATCAGCATCTGATGCAGAATCTTCAATTTCAGAATGATTCATTTTAATTTCTTCCACAATATTTTCATCAGTCGTATTTTCACATGTAATGACTTCATCATCACATGCTTCGAACAATTGCATGTCACAACCTGAGAATAATGAAATTTTGTGCTATTTTATCCTTATCGCACTAGGTAAATCTTCATCATCTTCTTCTTCAACATTCTTTAATTCTTCAACATTCGTGATATCTCCGACACTATTAAAAAGTTTTAAAAAGAGATTCAGTAGTCGACTGAAAAAAAGGTTCGTTATAGCTGATTCTTAAGATTTCGGAGGTTTGCTATAAAAGGATAAATTTCCATTAAATACAATAGGAAAACGGCGGGACTAAAATTTTCGTTCGCTATATCCGTGAGTTCGATGTATACCGGCATCGATATAACGGGGTTCGACTGTATTTTATTCGTTTGTTTATTTTTATTTTCAACCTTTTTTACTGCCTGACTTAGTTTCTGTTTCAGTATTGCTCTTAGTGTTAACTTGATTCCTCGGAATTCAATTTTTTTTTCATTGAAGTCTTATTAGAGATTATTTTAAATGGTTTTGAAGTATTGTAACTGTTATATGTTGTGAAAATTCCGTTTTTGGATTCTGCAACTGAAATAAGCGTCAATGTTCTTGTTCCATGAATGTTTTAACGTAGGATTACATTCCTCCATAACGGTCCGGGGTAAAGCAAAACTTTAGACGTCGTCATGAGTTATAAATCAAAAGTGGCAGAATATTATTTCTAAAAGGGTTTTTTTTTTATCTCTTTTTTTCCCTTCATACTTAACCAAAATCGATAAATGATGTACCATTTTAAAGATCAAGATCTCCGCTTCGTGCGAATTGTTAATTTAGAATTACACAATTTTTCTTACCCTAGGTGGCGCGTGCTAGCTTTTTTTTTATTTTCCCACTAGCTGAAAACCCGTACTTCGCTACGGAGGACATTCAAATTAAATACAACGGTCAATGTATGCAATTAATGTAAAAAAAAAAATATGTATATATATATATATATGTGTGTGTGTGTGTACATATATATATAATCGTAACGGATATTTTTATAGATAAAATAATGTAGAAGAAAATATTGAAATTAAATCTAATAGAACATACTAAAGAATATGGTACATTTAATATAGTACAGTTTGAGGAACATTTCTTTTACTGCATTTTAATATTTTTTTGGATAATGTCCAATCGTCTGCCACATTAGAAAAAAAAATATTTTTTATGTCAATGTATTTCGTTGTTATGCACGTGACGATAAATTAATTTAAAGCAACACAAAAAGAAAAGAAACCACGTGATCAGCATTTAATAAATTAAATTCTAAAAATTAATCTTTAAAAATTCACCAAAAATCAGAAAATGAAGGTAAAGATTCGAAATAAATTTTATTTTAAAGGAATTTTTAGGATCTTTCTTGTGATATAAATTTTATATTCCTCCGATTATTATTTTAAATGCAAACTTTAAAGAATTTTTCAAAAACATCTTAAAAATTTTATTTAAAAAATCTAAGAAGAATTTTTCAAAAATCTCTCTTAGTGCACCCCTACACTATAAGGAGAATGGCCATGCAAAATTTCAACCCTTTAGTTCCAGAGGTTTGGTCTGTGCGTTATCTGTCAGTCAGTCAGTCAATCAGTTACGGAACTGTTTTATATATATAGATAAATAAATATTATTAAATCAAAAATAACAGTCCATTTTACCTTAAAAAAGAAGTTACCCCAAAATCACGAAGTAAAGAACAACTGGGAATGCTTAAGGCTTCTATGTGCTAACCTTATTGGATTCGCTCACCTCATTGATAAGCTATGGAGAATACGTGTCTAATATTGATAGCTCCATTAATGCCGATAATCCAATCAAAATGGTATTTTCAGATAGCCTCAACTTTTCTGCACCTTACAACAGGATTCATTTTATAAATTTCGTACACGAAAGTAATTTAGGAGCGTTTAAAACACACCAGATCGGATTTTATCCCCGAATAATTTAAATTTTAAAATATTTGCATTTTAAAAAGAAAGTAAAAGGCTCCAAGGTGTAAATTTCCTTTCTCTATTACAGTAAACAATTTAAAAGGAAAAATCTTTCAATCCAAGTCTACAATCCTTTGACACATTTTCTCCATAGGTTAACTTTGAGGTGAGCGAATCCAATAGGGTTGGTACACAGCAGCAATAAACATAATACTGATAAATAAAATAATAATTATTATTATAATATATAATATTTACTTGTAGCCTTAAGAGTTACTATAGCCTTTACTTATATATATACACACACACACACACACACACACACACACACACATATATATATATATATATATATGTGTGTGTGTGTATATATATATGTATATATATATATATATATATATATATATATATATATATATATATATATATATATATGTGTGTGTGTGTGTGTGTGTGTGTGTATATATATACATACATATATACAGCCTTAAGACCAGAAGATCATAAACTAGAGAAGATTACAAAATTTTCAGATATGTTTTTAGATTCCTCAAATTTGAAACCTGTCTTCTTTATTAAACATTTTAAATTTTTCTACCGCTGCTCCTCCGAGTTCGGGGCCTATTTCCCCGTGATACGACACTCGTCTCTCTGTCTAGTTAGGGAGAATAAATAGGCATCCAGCAGTCGGCCCGTTAACTCTTCCCTTTCATCAGTGTAGCTGTTATTTCTAGAGTTCATTCCTTTTGTCAGCCCCGTCCGTAATTCAAGCGCAGTAAATGATACACCGAAAAGTGCCACAGGAAATGCTGCACCTAAACGAGCGGGCGGTCATAACATCGCGTTGCGCGCAGGATGTCGGACTAAAAATATCGTTCCCCCCAGTCCCTCAAACTAAAGCGTTAACATCTGCGTCGCTCTCGGGGCGTGTTTGTGGTACGTCTCGCGGTGTTATGACATTCTCCTGCCGGTGTCGAAAGGTGAAATGCCCGTTTTTATACCGTATGGTAAACACACCAGACAAGAAAAGCTGTGGATATTTATTAGGTGACTCCGGGAAAAAAAATTATTGAAATGACTTACACACACACACACATATATATATATATACATACACACACACACACACATATATATATATATATATATACATACACACACACACACACACATATATATATATATATATATATATATATATATATATATATATAAGAAAAAGATGAAAGAGAATACCAGCAATAGCACTAAAGCTACTTGCAGCCAGGAACAAATAACATATATATATATATATACAGTTGGCTTTCTGTTTAACGACGCTGTACTTAACGACGATCTCTATTTAAAGACGATATTTCCCAGTCCCGGCCTCTCCGACGTTATGGGAAATGTTACTTTTTCACAAATTCTGTTTAAGGACGATCTCTACTAAAGGACGATTTTTCACGGTCCCTTGAAAGTCGTTAAACAGAGAGCCAACTGTATATATATATACAGGGTGGTCATAAAGTAACTTTGCCGATATATGGACCTCTAGCGACCGTTCCGTTCAACTTATGGAGATTTTAGATATGGTTATTCAGAGGTAGAGGCTCGGGATTCTGAGAACGGCAACACAGTGACTCTCGTGTTTACGGTTATAAGTATTGAAACTCAAAATTTTCAAACGGCAACGCCCACTTTTTCCCGTCGCAAAATGGTCAGCGCATTCGAAAACCCTAAAAAGCGTTGGAACAGTACGTGTATCACAAAAAACGGACACGTTATGCACGCACAAAAAAAGAAAAACTCTGCGAATGGCTAACAAAAGCATGACCTGAGAGCTTTTTATCGGTTTTCTACTCTGAATATCTGGCGAACGGCGTTCTGTGATTGGTTTCTAGCCTCTGTCATATGCAAATTTCCTCCGTGCGCCCCGATCGTGTCTTTGTTAGCCGTTCGCAGAGCTGTTTTCTGTGCGTGGATAAGGCGTCCGTTTTTTGTGATACACGTACCGTTCCAACGCTCTCTAAGGTTTTCGCATGCACTGAGCATTATGAGAGGGAAAAAAGTGGGTGTTGCTATTTGAAAATTTCGAGTTTCTATACTTATAACAGTAACCGTGAGCGCCACTTTGTTACCACTCACAGAATCCCGAGCTCATACCTCTGAATAACTATATCTGAAATCTCTTCTTGATCGGTTGAACGGAACGTATATATATATATATATATATATATATACACTCATGGACAAAAAAATTAGCGCACCAAGAAATAATTGCGGGATCGTAACGAAACTTGCAATGAAGGTACATGTCGGGGAGATATGCAAATGATTAGAAATGCAGCGTGATTGCGCATTACGTATAGCCGGTAGAGGGCGTTGAACATCGTACTCTGTGGAGTATAAAACAGGTAACCAAAGCTTGTTTGAGTGTGCTGAATCATTTACAAAGGAAGAGCTGAGATAGACATACCATTACGCCGTGTTCGAAGACAATATAAGCAGTTGTCGCAGTTTGAGAGGGGGAGAATCGTCGGGATGATGGAAGCTGGGTGGTCAGCTAGGCGAGTAGCTCGTCAATTAGGCCGCTCTGATTGTGTTGTGAGGAGGTGTTGGGACCAGTGGACCCGATAGATGTCATGTACACGAAGACCAGTCTCAGGACGCCCTCGACAGACCAGTCGTCGAGAAGACCGCCACATCGTAAGAAATGCACGCTTACAGCCAACTGCTTCATCGGCCGCCATCCAGGCACAGGTAGCACCTTCACTAGGGGCCTCTGTGTCTTCTCGAACCATACGAAGGCGCCTGGCTGAAGGACAGTTGGTATCGCGGCGCCCATTACGTGTGCTGCCCTTGACGCCCACCCATCGACGCCTCCGTTTGGAGTTTTGCCGCGCACGAGGAAACTGGACTGCAGCGGAATGGAAACAGGTCGTCTTTAGCGACGAATCCAGATTCAATCTCGGCAGTGATGACAATCGTGTTCGTGTGTGGAGAGCCCGTGGTGAACGCTTCAATCCTGCCTTTGCTGTACAGCGACACATCGCTCCCACAGCTGGTGTGATGGTATGGGGTGCCATTGCCTACAATACACGGTCACCCCTAGTATTGTTCCGTGGCATAATGACAGCCCAGCGGTATGTTCATGAAATCCTGCAACCACATGTGTTGCCACTCATGCAACGGCTCCCAGGAGATATTTTTCAACAAGATAATGCTCGGCCTCATACGGCAAGGGTGTCACAAGACTGTCTCCGTACTGTTACTACCCTTCCTTGGCCTGCCCGATCCCCAGATTTGTCTCCAATCGAGCATATCTGAGATCATTTGGGACGACGAGTTGGGCATACCACGAGTTTGAACTAACTAGAGGCAAGGTTACAGCAAATATGGAACGTAATGTCTCAAGACATCATACAGAACTTGTATGACTCAATGCCCGATCGTATCGCATCGTGCATTCGCGCTAGAGGGGGTCCAACGGAGTATTAACTCCTCCGTTCTTTTGCCTTTTTCTCTGAAATAAATTATCCTTTTTCTTTGATTTTTGTATCATTTACTTATATGAAAGTAGTCATTACGTATGTAATATTTCGTTTCATTTTGACGACTCCTTCTTGGTGCGCTAATTTTTTTGTCCATGAGTGTATATATATATCCGTGTGTGTGTGTGTGTGTGTGTGTGCAAGCAATATAATGTCCATAACGCGCCATGCATTGCAAGGTGCTTAGCAATTCGAAACGATTGTTTCTAGGTTAACCGAGTCAGATATAAACCGAGTCTAGTGCGAGGCAGGGAAGGTTCACTGGGTGCATCGTGTAGATAAGCAAACCGCGCGATTTCCCCGGAGCGGAAAGCGCGCAATCTCAGCAAGATTTGAGCTACGACCTCTCCTAAACGTCTTCTAAATCACCGGCTAAACCGCGAAAGCACCGAATAATGCTCTGGATCTGATTTAGTGCTTCCAGAATAGCGCATATTTTTGCGGGGCCTTTCGAGGTTTGGCGGAGGGCGCACTTAGAGATGAATGGAGCCACTCACGATCTCGAGAACTGGCGGGGTCCGAAAAATTATGAAAATAGCAATTCCTCTCTTTCTTCCGCGGAGTTTTCACTGAATTCGTCGACGGATCGGTAATATGCTCACAAAGTTAGCAATACCCTCGGGTGCGAGACGGCAAAACAAAGTGAGAGCGCGTATTGGAGGTGCGTTTCCGTAGGAGCCTTAAGCAGGCAATTTCGATCGGAACAGTAACTGGAGCTAAGTTTTGTCTATTCTGATCGGAAGCAGCGGATGAAAGGCAAAATTTTGTAGATAGTTCCCTGCACATTTTTGGGATCTACTCTGTCCGGGACTAAATATCCGAGATAATGTGCAATTGACTGCAGGGTGAGATATAAGCACTCTAATGTAAATTTCATATAATTAAATTGATTTATAAACTTATTAAAAGGAAATGTTTTTAATACGTATGGAAGTGTATATATATATATATATATATATATATATATATATATATATATATATATATATATATATATATATATATATATATATATATATATATATATATATATATATATACAGGTGGTTATCAGTATAATGGAAACACTAAGAATCATCGTGAAAATCTTTATGAACATCAACATGGCGTAGCGTCACCTTTGTTATGTAATACCACCTGATTCACCTTGGAATTGGATTATACAAGTCATGAATAGTGGTTAAGAATATCTGGTTAAAAATATATTATAGCATTCTTCAGGGGAAAATCATGAATGTTCCTGTAGAGATGCTGTGGTGGATATCGATACCTGGCTCTGTCCGCATATACAGATCACAGTGGTCGGATGATATATAGTCGGGGGGGGGGGGGGGTTGTACAGAGCAAGATAAGATATTTGACTTCCTTTTCATGCTCTTCAAACCAATACTTGATGGATTTTGCTGTATGTATAGGGGATTATCATCCTGGAGAAAGCCGCCATCTCCTGCAAGAAACAGTGTTTGCACCATAGGATGGATCTGGTTGGCTAAAATTTTGACATAGTCCTTCTTATTCTTTCTCCCTTTTAGGGTTACAACAGGGCCTGAAAAAAAACCATGAGATGCCATCCCAAAACCTATAGATCTACCTCTATGATTGACAGTTAAGATGAGACAGCCAGAATCTTACGCTAGTGTAGGTGTTCTCCAGACATACGCACGTCCTGTGGTGAGGAACAATGTGAACAATGATTCGTCGGACCAAATGCCGTTTTTCGACATATTACTCGACCAGGATTTGCGCTCGTGGCACCATTGGGGGCGATATTTTGTATTGGCATCTATTACAAGTGGCTCGGGAATAGCTACTCTTCCGTAAATGCTTTGTTTGTGAAGTTCCCTTCTACCTCTAATGGTTGATACCGGAACATGCAGATGCAGATTGAGCTCTTCGGTCATTTTGGTTGCAGCTGTTTTCTTTCCGTCTCTTTCACTTAGCTCTCCCTTTCGTCCATTATTCTGTTTGACAAAGGATGTTGTTCCTTGCATTCTGTATGCTATCATGACTTTCGATACCATTGCTCGAAAAACACCCATTAACCTGGGGCTGGCAGTAACAGATACTCCAATTTAATCGCGCTCCAAAATTTTGCCCTTTCTGCAAGGTCTGCAAGGTTTGATATTTTACGCTGATCCTCCCAAAAGCACAATGCCCTTAGCTTCATTACTGCTATCTGACAGTAGAATAATACATACACTATACTATATAAAAAAATACCGGTAACCAGACTTGTTTTTTAAGGAATACGAAGCACATTCACAAACACCACTAATATTGATATGTGTTTCCATTATTTTGATAACCACCTGTGTGTGTGTATATATATATATAAATATATATATATATATATATATATATATATATATATAATATATGTGTATATGTATTTGTGTGTGTATGTATATATATTATACATACATAATAATTAAGGCATTATTATGTATGCATGCATTATGTATGTATGTATATATGTGTTAGGAAGAGTTTTAGGCATTAGCAATATATATATATATATATATATATATATATATATATATATATATATATATATATATATATATATATATGTATGTATGTAATGTATATATGTGTTAGGAAGAGTTTTAGGCATTAGCAATATATATATATATATATATATATATATATATATATATATATATATATATATATATATATATATATATATATATATACGTATATATATATATATATATATATATATATATATATATATATATATATATATATATATATATATAAATAAGAATAAGATGAAAGAGAAAACCAGTAATAGCTCTAAAGCCACTTGAAGCCAGGAACATTTTATATATATATATATATATATATATATCCTTGAAGAGTTTAATGAAGAGAAATTAGACTTGGGTGCATAGATTTCGCTACGCCAGCTTTGCATTTAAATTAAAATGCCAGCATTCAATAATTTCAAGCCCAGGGTCAACACAATTTAAAAAAAAAACCTTCTAAAAATAGCACTTCCTTCTAAATCAATGACGACTTTACCCGACTGCGTGATGAGAAATTACTCGCTATCATGCATCTGTAGCACAGAATCGAGATGTATTTCTACATCTCGATTCCACCCGTTAGATTCCAAAACTCTGATCTCCTCTTTTCTAAAGCGGAAGAGTGCGTACACCTGACTACGTGACGTCACTATGGAAATCGTAAATTAGAAGCTCATTCAGAGATTAACATTAATCGGCAGTTTCAGAGAAAATACATTGAGAAAATAAATTTCAACATGAGCTTGTAATAATAATGCTCTTAAAACTTACAGCTAGTTAGTTATTCGTTTAAAAAAAATCAAAGATGTCAGTAATTTTTGAGCTATCACCAAACTTTGCAGTAAGATCTTAGAATCTTTCAGAATTGTGCATTTATGAGACCCGAAAATAAAAAAAAATACCACAGCGAGAAGAATGATTTTTTTTTTTTTTTTTTTGCGCGAATGACGTAAATCTTTTGCACTTCAGTTTAATAAGTTCTGTTTGCTCTTCAATGAATACAAATTTTTTGATACTTTAAATTAATTTATCGTCCGGTGAATAACAAATAAATAAATTGACCAAAAAAAAATATTCTTTTTTCTTTCTAATGCGGCAGACGATTGGACATTATCCAAAACAATATTAAAATACAGTAAAAGAAATGTTCCTCAAACTGTACTATATTCTTTAGTATGTTCTATTAGATTTAATTTGAATATTTTCTTCTACATTATTTTGTCTATAAAAATATCCGTTACGATATTTTTATAAATATTTTTTTTTGGCATTAATTGTATACATTGACCGTTGTATTTAATTTGAATGCACCCCGTAGCGAAGTACGGGTTTTCAGCTATATAAATAAAATAAATACTTTTGATTGTTTGCTATTTATATGTCCTGGTTGCCATGGTTGTTTTAAGAAAATAAAAGTGGGAATTCGGATAAACTACCAGGTTTGATGAATATTGGCATTTATAGATTATTTTTCTCGCAGTTCTTAAAAAAACACCCAAGATGTCTTCTACTAGGTCTTTATTTTCTTCATTTAATTTCCACTAATTCTGTGTTGCAGAATTCATAAAAGGGACTTTTAAGCAAATCCCATTTCTGCATGTTCCTCCATTTTGTAACATTTCTTCTTTTGCGCATCTCTCTTCCTATTCATTAATTCCTGCTTTTTTAGGGAATTGCCGGGAAAAACGGAACTGACGGTACTCCAGGAGCAGCAGTAAGTGCACATAAAAAACCTCGTCGTTCGTTTAAGTTGCTTGTGGGTATTATTCTCTAATAACAGTTGTGTTACAACGTCTCTTTTTTTCCCTTTCGTTTCCTGTGTTTTTCCCTTTTGTTTGCCTCCAAAATGAATTTTTTTTTCTTTTGCAAGTCTTCTGGTTTTATTTTCAACTGACTTAATATTTCTGCACTTCTCAGTTTTGTTTGTTTGTATAAATTTTGTTTAAGAATTAAAAGAAAAAAAGATATTTTCAAGTTATGTTCACTTTTCGTCTAAGTTAACTAAGTATTTTTATTCTTTCTACAAAAATTTAACGAGCTAGTTTCTTTTTCTGTTCTTCTATTTTTTGTTTCGTTTTTGTCCGAGTTTAGAATATCACATTTCTTAATTGTAAATCCTTGAATTAGATGAATGTATTTAGTAGTATATTTCATACAAAACTGGTTGTCACTGACAAATAGATAATTTATTCTTCCTCTGTTCCATTCCCCAGTCAACAAAATGAATTTGTTTCAAATACAATAATTTATAGGTAACTAGATTTATTACCCGGCTTCGCTCGGGATTCAGTTTCTGTTATTATTATTTTTTCAATGATTATGATGTTCTAAAGTTATAACAACTCTTAAACAGATTAATTTAATTTTTTCAGTAATAAAAAATTCATTTATTAACTAATTTATTGTTATTTTAATACTTTCCAGTACACAAAATTTTGTTGTTTCTTTTTTATCATCTGCGACAATGTATAATTCTGATTGATTCCTTGCTCAAGACAATCGCACATATAGCTAACCACGCGAAAAACATTCTTCTGTCAGATCCAGTCCAATGCTCTCTTCTTTTTGGGCATTTTAAAGCATTTATTTGGAGCTAATCAATAATGTTTGAATGGATTCATTATTATAGAAAAAGAATCAATAATGTTTGAATGGATTGAGAACACATTCAATATTAAAACACAGCAAATCTGATAATTATTATAGAAAAAGTATATACACATATTTCTTTCTCAAAACTAAATCGTCTGCTATGTTTCAATGCCACTTTCAGACTTTCTTAATTAGAATATACACGTATTTCATGACTGTAATTATTTCTCAAAACTAAATCGTCTGCTATGTTTCAATGTCAATTCTAACATAATTCAGGAATGGAAGATCCTAGCGGGATGAAAATAGTTACATTCATCCTGATTAACCAAGAACATTAAACCGTGTAAATTTCATCAAGGTAGGACTCAAGGTTCTTGAGTTTTTGTGACTCACACATACAGACACGACCCATTTCCCGTTTCTGCTTTATATATAAGATGTAAAAATCCTTTTTAGCTACGTCTTAGCAACAATATTGACTTTTTCGTTTTTTTTTATATATATAAAAAAATCTTGTATAAAGCAGATTTTTTTTGCAGTTTAGGAATGTATTTGGAATGCGAAACTTATGAATATTAGCAAAATATCATTTTTGAAATTCCGAAATTTGTTCTTATTATTGCAAGTTACGATTTTTCTTCTTATGTAATTTGTTATCAAACTGTTTCTTTTCGTCGCTATGCGTTTTAAAGATATATTAGCTTGTATTTTATTTCTTAAGTTTAGTGAGTAATGTATGTTATTTTAATTAGTGTTGTTTTGTTTGTTAGAAACTCACTTTTTTTTTCTTACCTGAAATGAATTTACTTGAATATTAGATGTCTAATTATAACATAGACATAGGCGTACAGTGCTTCTAACTTTTTTTTTCGGGGGGGGGGGGGGCACGAATTGAATTCAGTTAGGGCCCTCCTCAGCGCATTAATTGTCGGATGTTCTTAAAATATGAATTATGATTTTATTAAAAATTGAATAACATTAGAATTGATGTTTGAGTAGTATTCAAAAGTTATACAATGAGAAAGATAAACATAATACAAATAATACAAAATAAATATAATACAATACTGAAATATGTAAACTTTTTCTATATTTTTCTTGAATATAACATTTTCTAATATAGTTCCTAAAAAATGTTATTCGGTAATACTGAAATATGTAATTTTTATCTATAGTTTCCCGAATATAACATTTTCTAATAAAATTCCTAAAAATGTTATTCGGTAATACTGAAATATGTAAAATTTATCTATATTTTCCTGAATATAACTTTATCTATTTTTTCCTAAATAATTTCTAAAAATATGTTATTCGGTAATACTGAAATATGTAAACTTTATCTATATTTTCCTGAATTCATAGAGTGACTATGTAAACAATTTTTTGGCTAAAAAAATCTGCTTGGGATATTTATGACAAATTAATCTTAGAATTATCCCCGCCTTCCATTGGTTTTCCTGCAATTACAATCTTTCCCTTTTTCAGTTTAAAACTTTATCACGGGAGAAACAGTATTTTTTTACATCCCCCATTATAAAAAGCTAAAATGAGAACTCAAAATAACAAGCAGTAAACTGAAGTGTATTATCACTTTCTGCGATAATAAACACAAAAGTAGAAAATTTTCTCTTTTATATTTGGTCACTTTTAAGTACCTTTAAAAGTATATTTTTCAGACCTATGTTCGATTGTATGTACTACTCATAATTTTTGTTTGATTTACATGAAATTTTTTGAGTAACTGCCTAGCATACTCTTTATTATATATATATATATATATATATATATATATATATATATATATATATATATATATATATATATATACACACAATTTTTCAAGGTAATTAAAAAGATAAAATTATTTTTTATGCATAAAAAGTTAATAATATTTTAAATCGAGCATTTTGCAGTCAACTGCTGTGCGCATTCTGTCAAAATAAATTATCAAGGTACAGTAATAACTGTTTACTATATGTGATTACAACACTTCAACAATATCCACCAACATTATTCTAAAATATATTAAAACATTTTAGTACGAGCTATTTTTAATTAGAAATTTCAAAAATAACTGAGTAAAAGCTTATGAAAAAATTCTTTAAAAAAAAATATTAAGGTTAAAACACGTTGGTGGATTTTGTGGCCTGAAGTATTGTAATCACATATAGTAAACAATTATTACTGTACCTTAATAATTTATTTTGACAGAATGCGCACAGTAGTTGACTGCAAAATGCTTGATTGAAAAAAATTATTCACTTTTTATGCATAAAAAATAATTTATTTTTTTAAATTACCTTGAAAATTGTATATATATAATAAACAGTATCATAGGAAGTTACTCAAAAAATTTTGTGTAAATCAAGCAAAAATCATGAGTAGTACATACAATCGAACATAGGTCTAAAAATGGTACTTTTAAAGGCACGTAAAAGTGACCACTCCCCTTAATGCAAATTGTAAACTCATTGTTTCATTTAGAATCCTCCACGTTTAAAATGCTTTACATACGAGGACAAGTATTCTATCTCATAACTGTTTCCCCGATCGGGAAAGAAAGTTCTAATTTGGGGAAATATCTTAGGAAGCGTACATTTTCAAACATTTTAATGAATAATATTATTTAGGATTAATTAATATCTGGAGACACATAATTTTCCAGAAATCCTCTCATTGAATAGCACAAAATTTAATTCTTTCCCTTCTAATATTAATAAGAATTTTAACGAGCCAAGAATCTCCTTATTATTGAATAATACTCATTTTAATATTTTCCCTCCAATTCCTAGGAAATTACTTTTAATTTTCTAGATATCTCATCGTCATTGCATAGCACAAGGTTGAATGTTCTTTCCTCTAATAATATTGTGTCATTTTTTATTTCATAGATAGAATAAGTATCAAGATGCTATACGAGCACAGGCTCTTACTTATAGAAAGAGATCTGTCATAAAACCAACACTCATAAGTGTTTGGTAAATATACTTAGACGTTATGTTGCCTTTCGCCTTGGAACGGAAACAAGAATAAAGCGATCCAGCTGTTTATTCCAACTTCTCATGCGTTTTTTTTTATTCTCAGGGTGAAAAGGGAGAGAAAGGAGAACGTGGATTGACCACCACCCTGGACGGAAATGCTTTCCCCACCGGATTCATTGAAGGGCCTCCCGGACCACCTGGACCTCCTGGACCTGCCGGACCTCCAGGAAGGAAGGTAGGAATGTCGTGTTTGAATTCAGAGCGATATTTATTCAGTGATACATATTTTGTGTTTTGTTTACCTCAATAGTTCTTAAGAAATCTCTTTGTCATTGTATAACATACACTTTAATATTTTACTCTAACTTCTAGAAGACCTCAAATTCTCCAGAAACCTCCTTATTACTGTATGATACTATTTTAATATTGCCTCTTTTAATTTCTGGAAGGCCTCAAATCCTCCAGAAATCGTCATGGCATTGTATAACAATTGGATATTTTCCTCTAACTTCTAGAAGACCTCAAATTCTCCAGAAACCTCCTTATCATTGTATGATACTATTTTGATATTGCCTCTTTTAATTTCTGGAAGACATCAAATCCTCCAGAAATCGTCGTGGCATTGTATAACAATTCGATATTTTCCTCTAACTTCTAGAAGACCTCAAATTCTCCAGAAACCGCCTTATGATTGTATGATACTATTTTAATATTGCCTCTTTTCATTTCTAGAAGACCTTAAATTCTCTAGAAATGGTCATGGCATTGTATAACATACAGTTCGATATTTTCAACTAATTTCTGGAAGACTTTTAATTCCGAAGAAATCTCCTCATCATTGCATAATACTATTTTGATATTGCCTCTTTTAATTTCTGGAAGACATCAAATCCTCCAGAAATCGTCATGGCATTTTATAACAATTCGATATTTTCCTCTAACTTCTAGATGACCTCAAATCCTCCAGAAATCGTCATGGCATTGTATAACAATTCGATATTTTCCTCTAACTTCTAGAAGACCTCAAATTCTCCAGAAACCGCCTTATGATTGTATGATACTATTTTAATATTGCCTCTTTTCATTTCTAGAAGACCTCAAATTCTCTAGAAATGGTCATGGCATTGTATAACATACAGTTCGATATTTTCAACTAATTTCTGGAAGACTTTTAATTCCGAAGAAATCTCCTCATCATTGCATAATACCTATCTTAATAATGTTTTCCCCTAATTTCTGGAAGACCTGTAATTCTTCTGAAATCTCCTTATCATTATATGACACTTATAAAAATATTTTTTCCTTTAACATCTGGAGACAGATAATTCTCCAGAAATCCTCTCATCATTGAATAACACAAAATTTAATACCTTCCCCTCTAATATCAATAAGAATTATAACTCGCCAAAAATCTCCTTATCATTGTATAATACTCATTTTAATATTCTTCCTCTAATTTCTAGGAAATACTATTAATTTTCTAGATCTTTTTAGTGCGACGGTTAAACTTTCAAAACTTCTGTTGAATGAAAAATTCCTGACATCACTTACGATAGTTGAGTAAGAGTCTGAATCATTATATTGCAAATTGTGTGTGTGTGTGTGTGTGCATGTATATATATATATATATATATATATATATATATAAGGGGCTCGAAAATGAAACGGCGAATATGGACTTTATACCTTGGTTGAAGACCATGCTGGGGTGCGGCGCAGTGCGTGTTCACAATTCG
>OU015499.1:108473201-108490701 GCA_907164885.2 Dolomedes plantarius
ATGTGATTTACGAACTGTCCAAAAGCACCCCTCTCTCACTCCTTCTGGGAAGCACGTGTTCATGTTTAGAGAATTCATGGTTGGGTGTAGGAGCTCATTCCAGTACGAATACGAGGTGAGCAGAGCAAAATGGCATCAAAGCGAAAGCATCTTACGCTACACGAAAAAAGGAAAATTACTGAAAACTGGGAAGAAAGTGTTGGAATAACAAAAGTCCAATTCGCAAGACAATTTCAGCTACCCAAGTCTACTCTCAAAGGCATTTTAGCAAGCAAAGAGAAAATTCTTGAAGCAGCACAAAAATTTGGTTTGAGATCCAAATCCGAACGGCAGAAAATTCAATGTGGCCGATCAGAAGAGTTTGAGAAGGCAGTCCTGCAATGGTTTCATCAAGCAAGAGCATCTAACATTCCAATTTCCGGAGTGATATTTAAAGAAAATGCTATTATTCTGGCAGAAAAGTTTGGAATGCAAAATTTTCAGGCTTCGGCTGGTTGGCTAACAAAGTTCAAAGAAAGATACGGGCTTGTATTTAAAAGCATATCTGGCGAAAGTGGCTCCGTAGATGAAAAAATAGTGGATCAATGGAAAATAGTGCTGAAGGGGAAATTAGATGGATATGATGAGAAGAACATATTCAATGCAGATGAGATGGGCCTATTCTACAATATGGTGCCTAATAAAACCTTAACGTATATGGGCGAAAAGTGTTTTGGTGGAAAACACAGTAAGGAACGATTGACTGTTTTACTGTGCACTAATTCGGATGTATCTGAGAAATTTCCACCACTAGTTATAGGCAAATTAAAGCAACCAAGGTGTTTTAAGAATATCACCAGGAAACCTGGTGAGTACCGCAATAACAATAAAGCGTGGATGACATCACAAATTTTTATTGACTGGATTAGAAAATTTGATGCAAAAATGCATCGAGAAAAGTGAAAAGTTTTACTTTTAATCGACCGATGCACTGCGCATACTCCAAATATCCCTGGACTTACAAATTTGACTATCCATTTCTTACCAGCTAATTGCACTAGCAAGTTGTAGCCATTAGACCTGGGTATCATTCGCAGTGTGAAAGCATACTACAGAAAGTCTTTAATTAGGAAATTAATAAACAATTCGGCTGACAGTGTAAAAATGAGAAAATTTACAATCTTGGAAGCAATGTACATGATAACATCAGCATGGAAAGAAGTTTCTTCATCCACAATAAAAAACTGCTTTCGCTTTGCTGGAATTCACAAATAACTTGTAGTGGAACTGCAAAGTACGGATGTAGAAATCAACGAAGATGACATTACCCCTGAAGAATGGAGAAGTCTTGTTGAAGATGAGGATGTTTCAATTCAAGATTTCTACAATTGTGATAAATATGTTTTAACAACAGATTTCAGAAATGTAGAACAAATTTATTAAGATATTGTAAACGAAAACACAGTGTCAGACGAAGAAGGTGAAGACACGGAAAACGAGACACTGCCACCGTCTTACACAGATGCAATTTCTGCTCTAGATGTTAGCCCTCCGAAGCTATATTACATCGAAAATGGAAGGTGACTCATTTAACATTTTAGAAAATCTGGAAAAGAGAATAACGAAAACAAGACGAATGAAGCAATCAACACTTTTTGAATTTTTTAAAACATAATTTATTGTATTGTTTGTACTCTTTTTTTTCAATGTAATTTAAAATAATTTTTGTGAATAAAATAATGATGATAATAAAAATAACATTTTTAAACACGCCAATATATTAAGAAATATATTGACAGTCCTAAACCTGTAAAGTGTGAAGGGAAATGTCATTTTTTCGCAAATTCTGTTTAACGACGATCTCTGCTTAAGGACGATTTTTCACGGTCCCTTGAAAGTCGTTAAACAGAGAACCAACTGTATATATATATATATATATATATATATATATATATATATATATATATATATATATATATATATATATATATATATATATATATATATATATGTATATATGTGTATATGTATATATATATATATATATATATATATATATATATATATATATATATATATATATATATATATATATATATATATATATATGTATATATGTGTATATGTATATGTATATATATATATATATATATATATATATGTATATATGTTTATATATATATATATATATATATATATATATATATATATATATATATATATATATATATATATATATATATATATATATATATATATATATATATATATATCTGTGTTTGCTGTGTAGAGCGTGTCAAGTCGCAGTTGAAACGGAATTGAAAACTAACATGTTTGTGTTTTGTTTCACATATCCCAAATTTTCACTGATGAATCAAGATATTTAGTAGTACAGCTATACCTAGCTTTCTGTACCCATCAGTAGCCATTGATTTTTCGAATATGCCTGGTTTGATAACTCATTTTAGCCCATTTTGGACGTTTATACACACACACACACACACACACACACATATATATATATATATAAATGAATTAAAAAATTCGCATTTATTATAAGAAGTCACAATTTTATTTACTTGGTAAGTATCAAAATTATTAGTTAAGAGTTAACATTGTAGTAGTCTCCTCATTCTCTTCCTTAAGTCTTTAGCAATGAGTAATAAGCAAATTTCGAGAGTGAGATCTCATTTAAAGAACGTGGATGGTCTTAAATAAGCAGTTATGTTAATAAATTATTACCATTATTACCTAATTTCGCTTAAAAAAGCCGTTTATCACCGAGTTTTCGCCGAAAAGAAGTAAAAAAAAATAATTTTCGCACTTATTCTCTCATATCGGCTAATTCCGCATTTATTCGCATTAATTTCGTAAATACGAAAATTACGTATCCCTAGAGATGGCCTTAAAAATATGTAATACATAAACGAACTCAAAAGTTTTCTTTCCTGTGGGGCATCCGTTCAAAACTCATTGGTTTGTAAATGATGCATTCAGTACACTTAAATGAGCTTGTAGCGTTTAATAGCTCGAATTAATTAATAAACGTGTTTTTCTAAACCTCTTATTATTTCGCCCGTGAAAGATAAATCATCATATTTTACTTTTTGATATAAAATGAACGGTACGAAATTTATAAGACCTCAGATAGTATCTACTCCTTAATTAGTTCAATTTATAGACTTGTTACCACTCATTGCATTATTGTGGTGCTCCAGAAAGATATACCGCCGAATTAACTGCGCTAAGAGTCTACGGCTCGTATTTTGTTTATTCAAGTAAAATGAGCTGTATACAATATTAATGCACGATTTACACATTAACTGCATTTGAATAACCTTTTAGCATATAGCTAGGACAAATTTACAAATACGTTCCCAATCCATCTATTATTTTGAAGCCCCCGAAACGCATATCAAATTAACATATTTTATTAATTTCATGAAGAAAGCCGCATAAAATTTATTAAACATTTTTGGATTTTTATATGCGTAATTCTGAGTTAATTGCACATATACTACCCTAAATTTATTTATAAAGTCAGTGGTGTAGTACTTATTAGGGTCTAAATTATTGAAATAAGTGTTGAACTAATAATATTCAAAACTTGCCTATTAATATACAGGGTTCGCAAGAGTTAAGTTTCCCAATTCAGAGAGCTCTAGAATGCGTTCTATTGGTCCAAATGAGATAAAATTTGAACTACAGATAATTCAAACGATACGCCTGGCATTTATCTTAAAAAAATAAATATAAAAATTCCGCCAATAGGGGCGCTGTACCCTTGTTTCCTGAAAAAGTGCCAGTACGGCTACTTTTATGATTGAACCGTATTTTTTTGAAGAGATAACTGCAAATGGAATCCAAACCCGTTCCGTCACAGGACAACGGTACCGAGATATGTTGAGCGATTTTGTAATCCCACAACTTCAACGGCGTGGATGCCTTCAAGACATCCTCTTCATGCAGGATGGCGCACCTCCTCACATTGATTATCTTGTAAAGCAATTGCTAAGACAGCATTTCACAGATACACGGGTTATCAGCCGTCATTTCCCTACAGCATGGCTTCCTCGTTCCCCGGATATCTCTTCCCCCCCCCCCCTCCTGCGACTTTTGGTTTTGGGGTTTCCTGAAGGACAATACCTACCGTAAAAGGCCAGCATCTGTGCCAGATCTGAAGGACAGCATTCGGCGCCATGTTCTTGATATTCCGGCAGACTCACTCCGGTCAGCTGTGGAAAATATGGTTCTGAGATTAGAGCTCGTTGTTGAAAATGAAGGAGGACGTATAGAGCAGTTGTAATGCTATTGTTTATTATTTGACATTTATAAAGCATATTAAATGTTTTTAATGTATATTACAGTGCCACCTATGGGCTAAACTTTGTACTATTTAAAAAATAATGTCAAGCGCATCATTTGAATTATGTGTAGTTCAAATTTTATCTCATTTGGACCAAATAGAACGCATTCTAGAGCTCTCTGAAGTGAGAAACTTATTTATTGCTAACCCCATATTTCTTAAAAAGGATTGGCATTTAACCCATATTATTATTTCAAACAGTAACCATATAGTTCATTACCATATTTTTATTAACTCGCTTTCTTCTTTGTTTGTGTGTTTGTCCAGTACAAATCTTGCAATCGATTTTTAACTAACTTCCCGACTAGCTAGACATTTGAAACTTTTAGAATAACTCAGAAAACGATGACAATGCATAATTTTAATACTTTTAGCCATCTTTAAGCAGAATTAAATTTATTTTCAACTAATTTTGTTCTGTTGACTGGTGCAGCCATCTATCGACCGGGACGGGAATGAAAAGTTAAACGCAAGTTAGCTTCCAATTAACTTCATTTTCTTTCAAGTTGATGGGATAATTCATCAAAAAATTTTTAAAAAAGTATTTATTAATACATAGAATTGTCAAGTTTATAAGATTCAACAGAAAATTTAAAAACATGGTATATAAAAAGTTCTTTTTATCTTGTAATTATTTTATAAAAAGTCGTCCACCAAAGGGATTAAGGAGCATGGCTCCAAAGGAATTCATGAGCATATGGGCAGCCTTAACGTGCCCATATCCGACCTAGACACGAAGGTATTTAACGGCGCTTGTCGTGATTCGATCCGAGCACCCTCAGTGCCGAAAGCCGGCGTGCTACCGATAGGCTACCTCTGGCCCATGCAATTTATTATTTGGCTAAATATTTCTATTTGTCAAAGTTATCGAATTGATGCAAGGGGAAAAAGTTAGTTTCATAGTCACTTAGACCGTATTTTAGAAATTTGATCAACTATTTAGAAATTTGATCTTTTATTTTTATCTGCCATAATCGCCAACTTAGAATTTTAATAACAACTTAGCGTTTTAATTAAATTTTCTGAAACATCTCCAGTAGCTATGGATTTTAATTTCTATAATAAAAAAAATTTCTATAATAAATTTCTACAGTAAATTTCTATAATAAATTTTCTGAAACATTTCCAGTAGCTATGGATTTTAATTTCTATAATAAATTTCTATAGTAAATTTCTATAATAATAAATTTCTATAATAAATTCAATTCCTGCAATTAATTGTTTAATACGAACACTTTCACTCTCTTTAAATAAGTCTAACAACCTTTTTTTAGAGTCAGAATATTTGTAGTTACTACTACTTTGAATTTTATCCCATATATTTTCAACTATTTTGTGTTCTAGTTGAGAAATTAGATAGTTTAACTTAGTTTCTTCAGATACGATACAAGATATTTTAAACTGGGCCTCTACTTGATAAAACCAAATTTTTGGTTTTCCCGCCCAGAATGGCGGAATTTTGACACTTACTTTGTCTAATTCCGCTTGAATTCCTGATCCTATTGCTTGGTTTGCGATTTCTTCATTTGCCATGGTCCAGGTCACCAGATAATATAATAATGCACCGCAAGTAAATTATATATGTCCGCCAGCATAAGCAAACTGACAAGACACTAAGTTATATTCTCGTAGCTTTACGTTATTTCGAAGCGGCACACGTAATATTTATTAACTAGCCGCTGAGCGACCAGCATGGTCGCTTTTAGTTTTATATTTTCTTTTGCAAAACAACTCAACTGAAAGTATCATATGTAAGGAATGTTACCATTACCTGCCATCATAAATATACGTTGTTCAGGGATAGTGGGAGCTCAGCCAAAAAAATTTATAATCATTGCTGAATTCACTATAAGGCTGATCCTAAAATATCGTGATTAAAGAAATGTGAATTTCCATTACTTCAGAACAGAGTTAAAGATAAGACTGACAAACCCAACACCAATGATTTTACAAATTGCATCCCTCTCTGTATGTACAATTTTTCAAAATTAAGATATCTACACTTTATCATTACATCGAATAAGAAATTGTTGGGAAAATTTTTTTTCACTTAATAAATGGAGTAAAAATTCAGCAAGTACTAAAATATAGTGTGGATTACATCACTCTCTGTATGTACTATTGTTCGCAATTCAAATATCAACACTTAATCATATCAAATAATAAATTGTTGGGTAAATGCCTTCACTTTTAAAATGGAGTAAAAATTCAGCAAGTACAAAAAATATTGTGTGGATTACAACTATGATATTCATAAAACTTCTTGATATATACAGTAATGGAGTCAAAAGTACGGACTCTAGATAAACCTACATACAACTGTCCATGACTAAACGCTGGATTTGATAGGTCTTAACATATTGTGTCAAAAGATCAGCGGTTGTAACAAATGTCGCCACTACACACACGCGATTTTAATTTGCGGACGGCCACCAATGTTTGCGGATGGCCACCATCCGGTAATTGCAGCCGTTGACATTCGGAGTGTAGAAATATCGTCGATTTTTGTGCCGTATACCTACGCGTTTTATATATATAGATTACAAGAATTAAGAATTAAGCACGCATTGTAAATACAACTATTTTAATTTTAAAAAAATTACATCTACATCAATTTAGAACTAACAAAACTTAATGTTGCCATGCCGAAAAACATAAAAATAGAATAATAAAAAAAAATGTAAAATAACAACTGTTACATCTCTATTTTACCGACTGTAAAAGGACTGGTAAAATAGTAATAAATTTCATCTATATTGCTGCAATAAAATAATAGATGTTGAAAAAATAATGCGTCAAAACCTCTTTCCGTCAATATTACGGGGTCCGTGAGGAAACATAAACACATTCAAGAACTTTGAAATTATCTTTAGCTTACATTCAATTAAAAACTTAAATTTTTGCATTTCAATTTCTTCCGCCAAAATGGACGTTTCGGAGCTAAATCTCGCCAAATTCTCCCCACAACTGTATAGCCATGATACATCAGTTGTGCCCTCCATATGTAGAGGGCATTTAGTACCGCTTTCGTGTTTTTGACATTATTTTCAATTGCATTTTCACAAACATTAATTATCACAAAACTATTTACATATTGTTGTATTTAATGCCGTTTTGCGTTAAGATAAAAGTAAATTTTTCTGGACCTTTATAAAAGATTCTTGTAGAACGATTTATATTCGATATTGTTATTGAGGGGGTTTTACTGTCCATTAATACCACTCTTGAGTAACCAATACACGAATTAAATAATAAAAATCTTTTTGTTTATACTCTAATCGTAGACATAATTCTGCTTTAGAAGAGAAAAACAAAACAGAAATACAATGTAATTACGATAAAAATATCAACTAAACTTTGTAGACTGCACCATTAATTATGTCGATTGGTATGGTGAAAATAAAAATCGCAGAGCATAGAATATGAATCAAATCGTGTCGTTAGATAAAGACAAAGAGATTAATTTATTTATTCTTTTGTTATAACCTATTCTGTTCAGCTGACGCGTAAAGTATCAGTTTTATACAGTGTCATTAATATAACATGAAAATGTTACACAATGTAATCTATCTATATATATTAATATTTCTAAAAGGTGTTTTTCTTGTTTTATCCCTTTTTCTCCCTTCGTACTTAACCAAAATCGATAAATGAGGTATCATTTTAAAGATAAAGATATCCGCTTCGTGAGAATTGTTAATTTAGAATTACAGATCTTATAGTTTGTTTAAAAATCGAAGTATAAACATGTGAGGTATTGAATCAAAATTAACCTCCCTGGTTTAAATAAATCGCTGTTTGAAGAAGAGGAAGCGCCTTATGCAAATGAGCGGCGCTTTTCTACTAGACGAGAATCCCCGTGGGTAGCGTACACGTGCAATAGTGAGAGGTAAATCACTACGAGGCAAGGTCGGACGGAGGAAAGAAGCGAACGGAAAACAATTGGAGTGAAGATCGCTTTGCCGTACAGAAGCTGGACATTATACAGTTTACCGAATGCGTTTTGAAGTTAGCTATCGTTCCAGCTACCTGGTGATAAAGTGAAGACAGAAAGGTTAGTGTGGCGTCCGTACAAGCAGGGGCGTGGCTGAATTCTGGTAGGGTTTCCGTAATATAACTACCGGGATTAACACACGCGATAAATAATTCCCCGTTGCCTGCTAGCAATTTAGTACGGTATTTATGTAGTCTAATTGTGTTGTAATAAATAGTTTAGTGTAGAAAACCTTGTCGGATCTAGTTAATAGTGAGTTCATTGTTTAGTATATACATTGCCTTAAGGGTAAAGGAAACAGTTGAATTTCACAAACATTATAAACAATTTTTCTTCCCCTAGATGGCGCGTGCGCTAGCTTTTTTCATTTTACCATTATCAATCGCACTGAACTTTTAAAACTAAATATCGGTTGCTTTTATTATCATTCTGTGATTTCATTAACGAATTTCTTTATTGGCAACATCCGCGTAGGTGTACATTATTCTTTTTGCACGGAAATATTTTCTACAAAGGTATTTTGACGTGTACATATCTCATGTGTACATATCTCATGATACGTAGTACTTCTTTTTTTCCGAGAAGACAAATGAACCAAAAAGTCATAAAAAATTCTTTTTGTTGACTGCTGGCGGTCAACAAAAAACTATGCTTTTGTTTGCGGCCTAAAGAATCTATGTTCTTGAAAATTTATATATATATATATATATATATATATATATATATATATATAAATTATATATATACATATTCATATATATACATACATACATATATATATATGTCTTTATCCTTATTTTAATTCATCGTTTTGTTTCGAACTGCTTCGAACAGACATACAGAACATTATACAACCAACGGCGCTGTTGCCAACCTCGTCGTTAAGCAGAAAATTTACGCTTAATGTAATAAAAATGCATTTCCCGGTTTACTCATCGACATAACTTCAAATTCAGTCGCTCTCTCCGCCACTTCTCATTTGCTTAATATTTCGAGGATTAGGCTAATTCTTCGGCAGTGGCTCCCCGCAAACCCCCCCCCCCTTCTCCAACTGATTCACCGCTACCCCATTGTGATGCAAACGAGAATTAAATTTTTTCTCCCTCCCATCATGTGGCAACATCATATGTGAATAATAAGGGCGTTCGTAAATGGCGGAGGATGTAACGAAGTCACCTTCGAAAATCGAAGGATGATCGAAAGCCACGTGGCATTTACCGTCAAAGTGTGAAGTAAAAAAGCACACAAGGAAATGACTGCTGGAAACTGACATATTAGCTCTAAGCCAACTCGATTTCTTTAAACATGGAGCATATCTTTGCTGAGACTCCTCCATCAAAACCGTTTACCATCAATGAGAAATAAATTTATGAAAGCTAAATAATTACGATATAGTCTATATATATAAAACATTTCCGTACCTGACTGACTGACTGACATATAACGCACAGACCAAACCGCTGGACCTAAAGGGCTGAAATTTTGCTTGTGATTCTTCTTATAGTGTAAGGGTGCACTAAGAGAGATTTTTGAAAATTTCTTAAATTTTTTTAAATTAAATTTTCAAGCTGTTTTTGTAACATTCTTTAAAGTTTGCAATTAAAATAATAATCTGAGGGTTATAAAATTTATATCACGAGAAAGATCATAAAAAATTCCTTTAAAATTAAATTTTTTTCGAATCTTTACCTCCAATTTCTGATTCTTGGTGAATTTTTAAAGATTAACTTTTAGAATTTAATTTATTAAATGCTGATCACGTGGTTTCTTTTCTTTTTGTGCGATTTTGCGTCACGTGCATAAAAACGAAATAGACAAAAAAAATTTCTTGCTAATGTGGCAGATGATTGGACATTATCCAAAAATATATTGAAATACAGTAAAAGAAATGTTCCTCAAACTCTATTTATTATATTCTTTGGTATGTTCTATTAGATTTAATTTGAATATTTTCTTCTACATTGTTTTGTTTATAAAAATATCCATTACGATTTTTTTATAAATATATTTTTTGTTTTTTTACATCAATTGTACATACATTGATCATTGTGTTTATTATATATATATATATATATATATATATATATATATATATATTTATTTATTTATTTATTTATTTATTTTACAAATGCCACACACTACAAAAAAATAGCACCTATGCCATCAGTGCACGTGCTCTCCAATACTTCTCAACAAGATCAGTAAAACGATTTAGTGCAGAGCACTCGTCTAAATGTTCCGCCGTCATAGTCCGGCCAGAGTCACAGAGGGTACAGACAGCCGATACGGAAAAGATGGGACCTTAAACAGTCATGTCCAGTTAATAATCTAAAATGCGCTACGGCAGTTTTTCTTGGGGCCTCGGGAACATAATTGGGATTCTCGACAAGAATCGCCCAACTCTTGTTCTTAGATGACTCCGCAGCCTCAAATTTAAAATTACTCCTGAAAGTCAAATTTGTGATTAGCCTCAGGGAATGGAAAGATGAGGCTCTTTTATAACTCTGGGTCACCATGGCTCCTTTTTTAGCTAGAAAGTCTGCATGTTCATTTCCAGTGATGTCACAATGTGCTGGTACCCACTGGAAAGAGATTTTATTAGAAAGATCTTTTAAAATTGATCTGCAATCCAGAACTCGTTGAGACTGGCACTGGCTATTTTGCTATAAGGCCTGTAAAGCTGACTTAGAGTCAGAAAAAATAACGGCTCTAACGAAATTAGCCCTTCTTAAAGCTAGTTGTTGTACCGCTACAGCAATGGCCTCAATCTCCCCCAATATATATATATATATATATATATATATTATATATATATATATATATATTGATTGGCATTAATTGCATACATTGACAGTTGTATTTAATTTGAATGTACTCCGTAGCGAAGTACGGGTTTTCAGCTAGTACACAACATAACAGTAATGGCATACAATACAGCTATCAGGGCCGGATTTAGATGAAAAGAGGCCCTAGGCTATTCCACTTATGAGGCCCTTTCACCTCTCATTTTTAAATTTGTAAATTGCATGACAGATAATGAAATACATCATTACTGCGATATATATCAATATATTAAATGAAACATGTTGTTATTGGTACTAACCTTATATTCAATACATTGAAGATTAAACCAAATTCAATTCAGATAAATTTATTTCATAATAATTCGCATTTAAAGTTTAAGTATGAATTATTATGAATTTTAAATCTTAAACTAAACCAAAAATGGAACCTTATTCAAACAAAATCCAGATCACAAAATAAAATATCAAATTGTATATCATATTACATTTTGTGTTAATAGTTATATTATATGAGAACTGATTCAATCCAAGTATACATTTAAAACGAAATAGTAGATTAGAAGAATTTCTTTCTAAACTTTTTCACACAGAATTCTTCTAGAAGTTCATCAAAATTTTGCTAACAATTTGAATGTAGGCTCGTCTTGATCTTGAGGCCGTAGGCTGAAGCATAGTTAGCCTATAGGAAAATCCGGCCCTCACAGCTATGTTTGTAAAAAGAGTAAGAAGGCATTAAAACTAATAATATCGTTAAGGTCGGATAATGAATTAGTAAATTACAGTTATATTTCAGGCTGTAGTTTAAGTTAGCCACCATTTGATGACTTTTTTAAGGTTTACGTTGTCTTTTTGTTTAGTTTTCCTAAGAAATGATACCATCAATTGTGATCTTCCTTAAAATAAAACTGAATTTAAAAGTTTATCATATCGGGTGAGAAGTCACCGCAAAAAGTAGTAAATGACTGAATGGTTTCTTATCGGAACTACAGCCATATTTAATTATATTTTACTAGCTGAAAACCCGTACTTCGCTACGGAGTGCATTCAAATTAAATACAATGGTCAATATATGCAATTAATGCAAATATATATAAATATATATATATATATAAATATATATATATATATATATATATATATATATATATATATATATATATATATATATATATATAGATAGATAGATAGATATAGATATAGATATAGATATATATAATAAACACAACGATCAATGTATGCAATTCATGTAAAAAAAAAGAAAAAATATTTTTAAAAAAAAATCAAAATGGATATTTTTATAGACAAAATAATGTAGAAGAAAATATTCAAATTAAAACTAATAGAACATACTAAAGAATATAGTGCAGTTAATATGGTACAGTTTGAGTAACATTTCTTTTACTGTATTTTAATATTTTTTTAATGATGTCCAATTATCTGCCGCATGAGCAAGAAAAAATTTTTTTGTCAATTTATTCCGTTATTATGCACGTGACGCAAAATTAGTTTAAAGTATCACAAAAAGAAACCACGTGATCAGCATTTAATAAATTAAATTCTAAAAATTAATCTTTAAAAATTCACCAAAAATCTGGAAATGAAGGTAAAGATTCGAAAAGGATTTCATTTTAAAAGAATTTTTATGATCTCTCTCATGATATAAATTTTTTAACCCTCGGATTATTATTTTAAATGTAAACTTTAAAGAATGTTACAAAAACTGCTTAAACATTTAATTTAAAAAAATCTAAGAAGAATTTTTCAAAAATCTTTCTTAGTGCACCCCTACACTATAAGAAAAATCGCCATGCAAAATTTCAGCCCTTTAGGTCCAGCGGTTTGGTCTGTGCGTTACCTGTCAGTCAATCAGTCTTTCAGTTACGGGACTGTTTTAAATATATACTAGCTGAAAACCCGCACTTCGCTACGGAGTACATTCAAATTAAATACAACGGTCGATGTATGCAATTAATGCCAAAAGAAATAAATAAATAAATAAATAAATATATATATATATATATATATATATATATATATATATATATATATATATATATATATATATATATATATATATATATTTATATTTATATTTATATATATATATATATATATATAGTAAATACGACGATCAATATAGACAATTGATGCAGAAAAAATATATATATTTATAAAAAAATCGCAAGGAATATTTTTATAGACAAAATAATGTCCAATCGTCTGCCGCATTAACAAGAAAAAAAATATTTTTTTGTCTATTTAGTTGTTATGCACGTGACGATAAATTTATTTAAAGTACGATAAAAAGAAATCACGTAATCAGCATGTAATAAATTAAATTCTAAAAATTAATCTTTAAAAATTCACCAAAAATCAGAAAATAGAGGTAAAGATTCGAAAAAGATTTCATTTTAAAGGAATTTTTATGATCTTTCTTGTGATTTAAATTTTATAACCGTCAAATTATTATTTTAAATACAAACTTAAAAAATGTTACCAAAACATAGTGTAGGGGTGCACTAAGAAGAATTTTTCAAAAATCTCTCTTAGTGCACCCCTACACTATAAGAAGAATCGCCCTGCAAAATTTCAGCCCTTTAGGTCCAGCAGTTTGGTCTGTGCGTTGTATGTCAGTCAGTGAGTCAGTTACGGAGCTCTTTTATATATAGACTAGCTGAAAACCCGCGCTTCGCTACGGAGTACATTCAAATTAAATACAACGGTCAGTGTATGAAATTGATGCCAAATATATATATATATATATATATATATATATAGTAAATATGACGATCAATGTATACAATTGATGTAGAAAAAAATATATATTTATAAATAAATCGTAACGGATATTTTTAAAGACAATCGTCTGCCGCATTAGCAAGAAAATTTTTTTTTTGTCTATTTAGTTGTTACGCACGTGACGATAATTTTATTTAAAGTACCAGAAAAAGAAATCACGTGATCGGCATTTAATAAATTAAATTCTAAAAATGAATCTTTAAAAATTCACCAAAAATCAGAAAATGGAGGTAAAGATTCGAAAAAGATGTCATTTTAAAGGAATTTTTATGATCTTTCTCGTGATATAAATTTTATAACCCTGAATGTATTATTTTAAATGCAAACGTAAAAAAAGTTTAAAAAACAGCTTAAAAATTTAATTTAAAAAAATCTAAGAAGAATTTTTGAAGAATCTTTCTTAGTGCACCCCTACACTATTAGAAGAATCGCCATGCAAAATTTCAGCCCTTTAGGTCCAGCAGTTTGGTCTGTGCGTTGTATGTCAGTCAGTCAGTGAATGAATGAGTCAGTTACGGAACTGTTTTATATATATAGACTAGCTGAAAACCCGCACTTCGCTACGGAGTACATTCAAAGTAAAAACATCGGTGAATGTATGCAATTAATGCCAATATATAATTAATAAATACGACGATCAATGTATATAATTGATGTAAAATATATATATATTTATAAAAAAAATCGTAAGGGATATTTTATAGACAAAATAATGTAGAAGAAGATATTCAAATTAAATCTAATATAAAGAATACTAAAGAATATAGTGCAGTTAATATAGTACAGTTTCTAGAACATTTCTTTTACTGTATTTTAATAGTTTTTTGGATAATGTCCAATCGTCTGCCGCATTAGCAAGAAAAAAAAATTATTTTTTGTCTATTTAGTTTTTATGCACGTGACGATAAATTTATTGAAAGTACCAGAAAAATAAGTCACGTGATCAGCATTTAATAAATTAAATTCTAAAAATTAATCTTTAAAAATTCACCAAAAATCAGGAAATGAAAGTAAAGATTCGAAAAAGATTTCATTTTAAAGGAATTTTTAGGATCTTTCTCATGATATAAATTTCATAACCCTCAAGTTATTATTTTAAATGCAAACTTAAAAAAAAGTTACTAAAGCAGCTTAAAAATTTAATTTAAAAAAATCTAAGAAGAATTTTTCAAAAATCTCTCTTAGTGCACCCCTACACTATAAGAAGAATCGCCATGCAAAATTTCAGCCCTTTAGGTCCAGCGGTTTGGTCTGTGCGTTGTATGTCAGTCAGTCAGTGAATGAATGAATGAATGAATGAATGAATGAGTCAGTTACGGAACTGTTTTATATATATAGAAGATAGACTAGCTGAAAACCCGCACTTCGCTACGGAGTACATTCAAAGTAAAAACATCGGTGAATGTATGCAATTAATGCCAATATATATATAATAAATACGACGATCAATGTATATATTTGATGTAAAATATATATATATTTATAAAAAAAATCGTAAGGGATATTTTTATAGACAAAATAATGTAGAAGAAGATATTCAAATTAAATCTAATATAAAGAATACTAAAGAATATAGTACAGTTAATATAGTACAGTTTCTAGAACATTTCTTTTACTGTATTTTAATATTTTTTTGGATAATAACCAATCGTCTGCCGCATTAGCAAGAAAAAAAATTATTTTTTGTCTATTTAGTTTTTATGCACGTGACGATAAACTTATTTAAAGTACCAGAAAAAGAAGTCACGTGATCAGCATTTAATAAATTAAATTCTAAAAATTAATCTTTAAAAATTCACCAAAAATCAGCAAATGAAGGTAAAGATTCGAAAAAGATTTTATTTTAAAGGAATTTTTATGATCTTTCTCGTGATATAAATTTTATAACCCTCAAATTATTATTTTAAATGCAAACTTAAAAAAAGTAAAAAAAACAGCTTAAAAATTTAATTTTAAAAAATCTAAGAAGAATTTTTCAAAAATCTCTCTTAGTGCACCCCTACACTATAAGAAGAATCGCCATGCAAAATTTCAGCCCTTTAGGTCCAGCGGTTTGGTCTGTGCGTTGTATGTCAGTCAGTCAGTGAATGAATGAATGAATGAATGAATGAGTCAGTTACGGAACTGTTTTATATATATAGATTATATTCAACTTCAATCTCCCAGTTACAAAAAACGGAATCTACCAGTTACAAAAAACTGTTTTATTTTCCGATTGACTTTCATTTAATCGGTTCAAAGAATTCCGAATTATGAGCATTTTAACATGGAACATGTTTGTGCGGAGGTTTTCCCATAAAAATCCCGACGTGAGGAATATACGTCACGAAAAGAACGAAATGTGGTCTACAATGACTATTCAACCTTTTGTGGAGCACTGCAGGCGGGTAATGCACAAATAATAGAACATGATGATAAAATTAATAATTATAATTATTATAACTATAAATGATAATAATAGTTTTCACGACTACTAATAAAAAATACTTTGTCGTCAGTATTGGTATTTTAGCTTTGTATGAACACCAGTAATAATTAATAACAATAAATAAATAATAATTAATAAAATAATAATGCAAGAAATTATATAATTATTATTATTATTACCATGTTTTTATTAACTTGCTTTCTTATGTGTTTATGTGTGTTTTTGTCCACTACAAATTTTGCAATCGATTTTTCACTAACTTCCCGACTAGCTAGACATTTGAAACTTTTAGAATAGCTCAGAACACTATAACAACGCATTTTTTTAATACTTTTAGCCATTTTTAAGCCGAATTGAATTAATTTTCAGTTAATTTTGTTTTGTAGACTGGTGCAGCCATCTATCGGTAGGAACGGGAACGAAAAGTTAAACGCAAGTTAACTTCCAATTAATTTCATTTTCATTCAAGTTGATGGGATAATTCATCAAAAAAATTTTTAAAAAGTATTTATTTATACATAGAATTGTCAAGTTTATATGATTCAACAGAAAATTAAAAAACATGGTATATAAAAAGTTCCTTTTATCTTGTAATTATTTTTAAATGTAATTAACAAATAATAATAATATGTAGTAATAGTAATAGTTTGTACTAATAATGATAAAGATATTTTGGCTACCGTGTTCATGTAAGTCACACTACGTTCGTAACTCCATCTTGCAAGAACGGCAAAGGAGGTGAGATAAGTCTTTCGATTAAAATAAAAATAGGAGGTCTCAGCAAAATCGTGCTCCATGCTGAATCTTAGAAGTGAAGACCCTACTGCTACAGTCAGGATGACTGCATTAATGGTGTTCCATGGCCGTAATTAATATCAGCAGTGATTTAAGATGTGCACTGATTTTTAGAAAATGTCCGTCACAATGATGCTTTTCAAAGATCATCCTACAGAATAGACAAAGATTTAAATCTGTCAATCAAAACGTGATTCAAACGAATTCGAAAAATGGCTATTTTTAATTCTGCATCAGACTATCTTCAATTATATTTCATTAAATTTAGACGAAAGATGAATCATATTTCACTGCTGCCATCTGCCCGCAGAAAGAGGAATCTTTTAGACAAGGAT